>JAEMWC010001407.1:147500-169225 GCA_016490735.1 Pachyseris speciosa | reverse complement strand
TGAGCTATGAAGCCACTGACGTTGGGAGCAGGTCAATTGCGTTCACAACTGCGAGGATCATTCTTCATTTGATTTCATTTCCGCAGTTCAAGTATGATTTATTTCATATATCATTCACACTCATTTCTTTAACTGGAACATATGAACCCACAATTGACCTGCTCCCAACGTCAGTGGCTTCATAGCTCAGTTGGTTAGAGCATCGCACCAGTAATCGCGAGGTCACGGGTTCAAACCCCGTTGAAGTCCTGAATTGTTTTCAGGCTTCATTTCGCAATTGCTTCAATTGCGTTCACAACTGCGAGCATCATTCTTCATTTGATTTCATTTCCGCAGTTCAAGTATGATTTATTTCATATATCATTCACACTCATTGCTGAAAGTACTTGTTTTGAGATACCCTTTCCTTTCATATGAGAATGGATTTAGTTCAATGCCATTGATTTTCAATGAAGTTTGGATTCGTTCCCAGGCCCTTACTCGTTTAGAACATGGCCAATTACAAATATTATGGGACAGGTTTCGATCGCAGATCACACAACTTTGGTTTCCACATGACGATCGCAGAAGATAGAACATGGTTCTATTTTCTGCGATCGTGATCGTAGGATCGCAGAAGTGTGTTTCCATATGATCGCAGAACTTTTTGCGATCTGCGATCTGCTGGAAACCAGCCTAGGACACTGCCACGTCACACTGCGTCCTGCTGTGGGGTGGGCGGGTATTTATTGAGAACACTCCTCCTTATTTCTGGTAGCTCGGGAGTCTTAATGACAAGTCTCATTTGCTTTGGACAACTTTAAGAAATTTAGTGCAGTCTTCAGAGTTGACAGTGCAGTCTTCAGAGTTGACAGAATCACTCAGTAAGAACATTTTTCCTCTCAAACATGAAATCATGAATAAGCTTGAGGTTGTTAGATGAATCAAGTACGATGGCCCTTCGGTGACCCACTTTATTGTCGCGAACCTAAGGTTAATGCAAACTGAAACTTCTGATAAGCAATGAAAACGTAAAGCTTGTGGGATGCGGCTGGAGTGACAAGGATACTTCACAAATTAATGTGATCAAGTAAGCTGAAGCCACTCTAAGGGCACTAAGGCCACAAGGTAGCGGGCATTACCCCTTAAATCTACCAAAGCAAAGATTGAGCCCAAGCATTAGCAGCCATGCTCATGAGCCCAAGCATTAGCAGCTATGGATGAGCATGGCTGCTAATGCTTGGGCTCAATCTTTGCTTTGGTAGACTTAAGGGGTAATGCTCGCTACCTTGTAGCCTTAGTGCCCTTAGAGTGGCTTCAGCTTACTTGATCACATTAATTTGCGAAGTATCCTTGAAACTTCTGATACACCAAGACATAAACTGAAAAGCAAACACTAAATATAGAGAATGTGCGTTTTGTTAATATACTTTATTGACATTAGGCTTATCTGTGGTAAGTCTAAACGTTTCCACATGGTTTCTGTCCTACTGCATAATGCGGTGCATCAAGACTGCACTAAAGTTCCATTTACTTTATTTTATGGTAGCGCAATCCCTGGTTAGTGGAATAGTTTTCTTCTCAGTTTGTACTACTGTACTCGGTGCTGGGTATAATTCTGCTTCATTTTATTATCGGCAGCTATACTGCACGGAGTTTGCACTGCCAACTCGCTGTCTCTTTCGAGATTGTAAAGTTTCAAAAAAGTCCCGTATGTCTTCTTCTTTCACCACCTAGTGACAGACAACAAGCAGAAGAAGGCTGTAAGATTTCATTGATCACTTGTTTGGTCTTTTACTCTTCCTATACGGTGACGCCTCAGCAATATACTTGCAGCAAGAAGGGTACAAGTTAACTGAAATCTTTTGAAACTTTTGGATAACAACGACAACCTATTTTGTAATCACTCTTGAAGAGAAGAAATTAAAATTAAATAGATTACTAGCTGCCTGGAATAACTACAGGGGCTAAAGGAGCCTGGAACCCAATTAATAAAATAATTGTTGGCTGACTAGATTACATAGTGACTGTGTAGGGCTAGAAATACCAACACATCCACTGCACGCACACAGCCACTATCATGGATACGTTCACTCAAAGTTGAACTGCATCACACTGTAAACCGAACAAATTGAATAGCACAACCATATTTAACAAGTAACTTAAACTGATAACTCTGGTTACCTTTCCTTGAGTAACAAACTCCCTCAGATACTCTGTCAGTTCCCTTTTCATATCATTGTATTCTGAAACAAATGCAATCCAGTATATTATTAGAAAAAAAGTCTCCATCGATTCTCTGGCTTCCATGGATTAAACATTTCTATGCAGCGAAAATGCACACCGGTGTCATACGGTGAGGGTAAAAGATGAATGAGTTGCAGAATGGCATGTGACATGACCTGCTGAATAGCATAATTGTGCAGAATGTAATATATGCAGAAATGGCCCGAAGAAATTAATTCAATTGAAAGAGTTAATTATTCTACAGCCTAACACAGTGAATAACAGCTGCCGATCTTGGTCACAACTACTCTTCACCGGGCTTGTTTCATTTAAACATTACAGTTAAGGACGGTGCCTGCTAATACGAAGATAATTTTTCGCGGATTATCACTATGCTAAAATGTAGATGTTGGTAAGGGCTAACGGAAATTGAAAAGAAAATTGGGGCTAACCATGCATTTTTTCAGAGATAATTAAGTCCAAAACTGCATAAATTAGGGACTTGGTATTTTTTTTTAGAAAAAAAGAAAAGAAATATTTCTCTGAACATTTCCTCAGAATTGCTGTTTACATATACCAAGGCAACAACAAACCACAAGCTTTGAAACACATAACTGGTGATATAAAAACTACTTTTTATGTGGTATTTATTACAAAATCATTGCATTGGAGGCATTTTTGGCCCTGACTGCTCTCTTTTAGTTGAGCAAAAAACACAGGCTAAATATATTTGCGAACTATGAAAAAATCACCATGTGTTGAGCAGGCTTCCCACTTTCGTTTTGTGAGGTAAAAAGTGGGGGTCACCATGCGTTTTTTAGAGCTATATTTGTTATTTTCTACTTTTAAGGCACTGTTTTGGGGGCTCGAGACAATTTTTGCCCTACCCCCTCCCTAGTAAGTTAAATATTTGCATGTATTTTCCTTGGGCATGCTGGGATATCCGGTATGGCGATTAATTCTTCGGGAATTAGAGGACATTTTTTCAATGAAGATGGCTTTGAATGCTCAGAACAAATTCGAAGACATTTTGAGATGTGCATTTTGCGTAACTTTCAAAGTTTTTTCCAGTATAACTTGCCCTTTTAGGCTCTGGAGAAGTGGAAGACAAACACGTACGTAAGATCACGTTTTGTAGTTTTGTCAATTAGTTTCGCAGTTGTTTCTTGTGGTTGTATTATCTGTCTGGAAGGAATTTTGAAATCTATAAAAACTACGGTTTGAGAGCCAGTGTTCGTGATTCCTTGCTTCTGATTTTCGTAGTCCGTTCATTATTCAGGCAAATTAAGTTCAAGCTTTTCATCAGTTACGAAGGTAAGACATGGGTTATTGGCCAAGCGTGAGGTCAAGATGACGGGATATTGGCCAAATCTTTTTTTGCGTGTTTATGGACCGCGACGAAGTCGAGGTCCATAAACACGCAAAAAAAAGAACGAGGCCAATATCCCGCCATCTTGACCGAACAAGCTTGGTCAATAAAGGATTTATTATGACTCAAAGGATGCTATTAAAAGACAGTAAAACGCGGGACGAACGGGCTATCCCGAGCGGTCAAGATGGCTCCATCTTGACCTCGCGGGTAGCCAATCACAACAGAATTGATTCATCTTGACCGCTGAAAGAGCCAGTCATATAATAAATCGTGTTATGTTATATCGTACGTTCGATGAAAATATCTTTCTTTTTATTATTGTTGAAACAGCAATAAAATAAAAGAATAACACCGAAACGGATTTGTTGTGTGTTAAACCGTTATGTGTAGCACATAACTTTTTTAAGCGTTTCCTTTGAATCACTTTATACAGCGATATGTTTTGATTAAGCTTAAAGCCCCGGCTACACGTTAACATTGTTAGAAGAACACGTCCCAACATTGTTGTAAGAACGCTTCTAACAATGTTGGATACGCATATAACATTGTTGGAAACACGTCGCTTCGGGGGTCTGAATTCAACAGTTTTTATGGGATTGGAGACTGGACCTTACCCCTCTGATTGGTCTTTGCAATACAACATTGTTGAAAGGGCGGCTACACGCTTCAACATTTGTTGTATGTTGGAGAAAATGTTTGATCGAAATCAAAACGTTCTTCCAACAAAAATTGTTGAACAAACGTCATCAAACATGCATGATACACGTTCTAACATTGTTCATCCAACAAATGTTTTATAACAATGTTTGAACGTGTAGCCGGGGCTTAAGTCTTATATTGTTTGCCACTTCCCTTCACTTGCTTTTCCACGATTCAGCGTAATTTCATAAAACACACCACAATAACGCTTTCGTTTACGGGTTTTTGGTGTAGACAGCCTGTTTCCAATCCTGTAGAACTATCCGCTAAATCAAGAGCTTACAAAAAAATACGGTAACCATCAAAACAAACAATCTTTTGAGGAAATCATGCGAGTATATCGCGCGAGACAAGATGGTTGCGTGGTGCGCAGAACGAATGTACACTAGCAATAGGAGGCACCGTCCTTAAGAACTCTTGAGGTGATTAAATTTACCTTGAGTTTTGCTTTCACAGGATTAGTCTTCTTGCAAATGATATTTGCTTCGTATTTGTGAAGCTATTCACGAAAGAATCGTTCGGCTGCCAGACAAGCGAGCTTAGTCGCTTTTGCCATCTTGCCAATTTTACGGTGTACATCAAACTCTTTTTTTCAACATTTTGTCGCTTCTACATAATAATTTTGCAATTAATAATCTTGCATATGGAACTCGCGATTATTAATCGCATCTGACAGTTATTAATCACATCTGACAGCCTAACACAGTGAATAATCGTAAATGGTTTGAACCCAGAAGTCATATCATAACTAAGTGAAGCGGGATCGTCCGGGTGAGTGTAGACCTGAGAAGGACTGCATGTGGTGACTGACGTTTCAACAACCTGAGCGGAAGTCATCATCAGAGTCAAGTGTATGACTTCCGCTCAGGTTGTCGAAACGTCAGTCAATGTCACCACAAACAGTCCTTCTCATGACTACACTCACCCAGACGATCACGCTTCACTTAGTTATGACAGTGAATAATCGTAAGCTAGTTGCTGATCTCGGTGACAACAAAATGTTGAAAACAAATTGGATTTGACCGATAAATTTTTCACGCAGTGTAGAGCACTGCTCTACACGGGGCTTGCTTTGATAGACTTGATATAAATATTTTACAAATGAACCCTTGAAGTGATTTATCTTGAGTTTGCTTTTATAAGATTAGCCAGTTCGCAACTGATTATTCTTTGATTGCACTCACGTGATACGACGGCCATGTTGGTGCCAAAACAATAGAAAAATGTAGCTTAAGGTTTGCATAATAATAGAGTCAAATTCCCAAAAGACGTTTTTGCTATTGTTCTTTCCACCAACATGGCCGCCGTGACATCAGGTGCAATCAAAGAATATTGTCCACCTTTGTCGTTTGATCTTCGAAGAGGCGACAACGCGAGCACTGAGTTCAGTTATTCCTATCATATTAACAACAAAAGCCGGCAGCTCGACCGATGTGAGACTCATGTAAAACTCTGAAACCATAATAAGCCTCTACAAGGCTCCGTTCCTAAATCTCTTACAAGCAACCCCGAAAAATAAAATTTTATTTCATCCATTTCAAAACTGCCAAAAGAGTTTGACCCGAACGATTCTTTCGTGAATAGCTTCACAAATACGCAGCAAATGTCATTCGCAAACAGACTTATCCTATGAAAGCAAAACTCAAGGTAAATTTAATCACCTCAAGAGTTCATAAGTGTAATGTTTAAACGAAACAAGCCTGGTGAAGAGTAGTTGTGACCGAGTTCGGCAGCTGTTATTCACTGTGTTAGGCTGTAGAATAATTAGCTCTTTCAGTTGAATTAATTTCTTCAGGCCATTTCTGCATATATTACATTCTGCATAATTATGCCATTCCGCAGGTCATGCCACATGCCATTCCCCCGTTTACTCTCACCGGGGTGTCATCTCATGTAAGATTCCAGATGATTTAAAAACAGTCGAGCAAAAACAAACTAATCTCACTCTTTAAGGGTTTACTGTATGATAGAGTAGTAATGTTTTACCCTTCTTGAAAACTGGAGCTACATTTCCATTTCTCCAGTCATCTGGTAACCCACCCTGACCTAAGGACTGTTGAAAGAGTCGTGCCAGTACTTGAGCTAATTCAAAGGCCAACTCCTCTTGAATGCGAGCAAAAAAATTGGGTTGTTTAAATATCCGGCGAAGTAACGGTTGATTTTGTATGAGGTGCCATTTTTTGAGTAAAGCTTCTTTCAAGTTTGACATTAATGGTTCATACTGTGTTACCGGCAAGATTTCTTTCTTCTCTTTGTTCTGTTTAAGCGCTGTTGCCCTTCCTGTGAATTTTATTCCTGATAGGAGTTTTTCTATTAGATTGGGTTGCTAGCCTCTGTCCAGCAAGTGTTTCTTGAAATTTTTAATGTTTTCTTTAAAATTAGCTTCTGAGGAATTTGTTCAATAAACAGTCTTTAACCGAACGGTACATCAGTTCTGTACATTCAGTGCTGCTTTAAGATCTTGAATACAAAGCATTTCATTAACAAGGAAGTCTGATTCTCCTCGTGGTAAAGTTTTCATGTAATTAGCTTGCCACTCTTTTATGCAAATTCGCTTCAACTTAGCCTTTTCACAAACCGCTTTTTATCATTAATTATCTAACCTTGATAATGGCGCAAGATGCACCGAAAAGTTGGTTTCTATCACTTATATTTCTTGTCTCATGTATTTCCAAATCATTTCTTATATTAATTACATTATTACTGGTTTTATTGTACATTTTCTTCTACTCAGAATAGTTTTTAGTTTATAGATGAATGGAAAGCGCTACTGACCATTCTGTATGTAAATAGCGCTATTCAAGTTTTTAAAGTATTATTATTAAACTATGGAAGGTTGTAGCTGCTGTAGTATATGTCGATTTAAGCAATTGCTGCTTCTGATCAGGCAACAGAATTGGCCATTTTTAGACAAAAATTTCAGTCAAAGAATCATTAGAGAAGACAATTGCAAGTACCTTTAGTATCTTAGTATCTCAAGCTCTCTCTTTTTTTGTTCAATCTCGCACAAATACACTTATCTTTTTTTTCTTTTTAATCCTGTACTGTAATATAATTGCCTTTGTTTCAATAGACTGGCCTGCCACGATTAGCTAAGCTACCTGCAGGTCAGTCTAAATTGTAATATTTCTATTCATTTTATGTTAATAAACCTTATATTTTTAATAAACCTTTGGTCCTCAAAAGCCCTTCAGAGCCCTTTCAAACACCTCAAATGGCTTGTCTTACAGTAGTACACAACTTTACGATTAACGGCAAGTTGCTACTATCGAAAGGCTACGGAAGCTTCAGAACCGTGCCGCTCGTGTTTTAACTTTTTCTAGCTATGATGCTGACGTCAACCGCTTAATTAGACAACTCGATTGAAAAGACTTGAGCACTCAATTTCAAATACAGAAAGCCTTAAAATGGTATACACTTCTTTACTTGGCGCTGTTTCTGAATATCTATCCTCTAAATTTGTTAAACGAAATGAAACGCGTTATTCCCTGAGGGACTCTGTTAACAAACGAATTGTCCCGTTCCCACGAACTAACTTCATGAAAGACGGCTTTAGTTATAGCAGAAAAGTCCTGCACCGCGATATAAGAGAGGCTAAATCTCTAAGTCAATTCAAAAATAAGCGATTAGTTAATCTTCATTTTTAAGGTCGTGCAGGACACTTGTCTAGGAATAAATTCATGAGCCAAATTTTTGGGGGAAGGTGTTTCATTTTCAAGCTTCAAGGCTCTGAATTTTGAGGGTCGATTCCACTGAAATTTGAAGGGGACCTTGGTGGATGATGGAATTACATCATGATTGTCGTTTTATAGGCCGACTGCGATTTACGGTCGATATTTTAGGCTGCTAAAGTTAGAACTGGGAAAATCAATGTTTGTGTCCGAGTTTTCTGATTGAGAAGCGCAGTAAAGTAAATGGTTTTATTACTTAGTGATAAAGTATAACCTCGTAAATGGTTTGAACCCAGGAGTCACATCATAACTAAGTGAAGTACGATCGTCCGGGTGAGTGTAGTCCTGAGAAGGACTGTTTGTGATGACATTGACTGACGTTTCGACAACCTGAGCGGAAGTCATCATCAGAGTCAACTGATTGGAGTAACGTCATTTTTGATTTTATTTTATTAGATTCGCCAGAGACACACTACAACAGGCACACTACAACAACTTGCGCCAACAGTTACTGTAGGCCCGTAACTGCAAATCCCTCCCCCATAACCACCTTCTAGTAGAGATAGACCACCACACTGGGGACTACGTCCCCTACTCTTTTCGAACAGTGCGCGGGTTCTTTAACGTCCCACAGAATCAATTATGAAGAGTTGTGAGACGGGGCCTACGGTTTATCGTCCTTATCCGAGAAGACTAGAAAGTCTAACCATTTGCAGATGTCATTACAACGGCAGCACTTTCTCCTCAATTATTTAAAGACCCTGAGTGTTGGTCCGGCCGGGGTTTGAACACGCGACCTCCCGCACGGTAGTCCGGTGCTCTACCACTAAGCTAACCGGTCGGCGGTCAGGAGATGGTATAAGTACTCTGGTCATTGATGTGATTAGTCAACGAAGTCGTGATGTTATTGGTTGTTTGTCAGTTAACTTGTGATGGGTCTGTGAGCGACACGGATATTGCAAGGTTGTAGTATCCGTGCAATGGTTTCAGAAGTTCCTTTGATGTATGATATAGTCGCTGTAGTGACTGGTGTCGGATTAGCGTTCGTAGCGTTTGGTTCTGTCCTGTAAGTGTTGCGTCTTACAAAGTCGCGGTTGTAATTGTTCTTACTGAAAACGTTGTCTAAGTATTTGCGTTCGTCTGCTTAACTGTCGCTCGAGTCGCAAACTATCACAACTTTACGACAATTATTGACGAACGTCAAGGACAAAGACGAACCAAAGGACAGACAGGGAGCAGTTTACAAGATCGAATGCTGCGACTGTCAGGCCACTTATATCGGTGAGACTGGCAGAAATTTGAACGCAAGACTGACTGAACACAAACGAGCGACGAAAAATGGTGACATCAACAATAACATTGCTGAGCACCATTCACTGACAAGCCACACAATCGACTGGGACTCTGCTAAATGCATTACCTACATGTACTGTACTAACTACCACCAACGGATCGCACTGGAAAGTTGGTTTACTAACTTAGAACAGACACCACTGAACCGTTGCCAACAGCTTCCCGCACCTTACAAATGACTTATTGACGATATCAACAACAGACAAACAATGTGTTCCTAGTGCTACGCGGCACAACATTCAACAAACAATAGACACACCGACTAATTTGACTAACAATACACCTACGAACATTTGACTAACAAAAGACGGATCGAAACGCACCAATCACGGTTTACAGTCTTCACAGCCAATAACATCATGGCTTAACTGACAGACAACCAATAACATCACGACTTCGTTGACCAATCACATCAATGACCAGAGTACTTATACCATCTCCTGACGTTACTCCAATCACTTGACTCTGATGATGACTTCCGCTCAGGTTGTTGAAACGTCAGTCAACGTCACCACAAACAGTCCTTCTCAGGACTACACTCACCCGGACGGTCGTACTTCACTTAGTTATAAAGTATAACCTCTTCAGTTCTGTGATGTTACAGAAGCAGATATCTCGATTTCAAGACTCGTTGAAAGTTATTGGCTTTCATACAAGTAAAACTGTGAAACTAAGACTTTGAAGCGTCTGATATTCTTTGAGAAGTTTGTTTTTGCAATTTTGCTTCTGTCGCATCACAGTATAGCATGCTAAGTTTATCTCCCTAGTGTATCAGTTCCTGAAGCTGTATATCGGTGATGAAATTGCAGTATTAGCATAACTATTTTCCGTTTCTGAAGATCGAACGGTTCCCCTAATGTATTAAAAAATGTGCTTGAGGTTCATAATTCGAGATTTCAATCGCACGTGCAGTTGGCAAGGCACCGAACACACAATGTATTGAATTAATTTTGAATATAGAAACTCTTGCCATGAATACTCCGTGCATCGTCGGAATCAGTCGCACGGCTCAGTATGTGAGATTAGGTGTCCTGTGCAGCCTTAATATTGAGTATACATGGCATTCATGAAAAACAGGTTTTAGTTAGATTAGCTGTAGTTAGTTTTTGCATTTTCTTTACGGTAGTTAGGTTATTTGTAAAGAACTATTCCTATTCTTTAATTGCACTCACGTGATAAGATGGCCATATTGGTGCCAAAACAATAGAAAAATGTAGCTCAATGTTTGCATAATAATAGAGTCAAATTCCCGAAAGACTTTTATGCTATTTCTCTTTCCATCAACAAGGCCGCCGTGACGTCAGGTGCAACCAAAGAATTCCTTTTCCGGTCTATTCCTATAGTGGATTATTTTAGGTTAAAAGTGGAAATAGGTGTAGAATAATGCTACAAAACCTCTAACATAACAGTCATCTAGGCTGACCCAAGTGCATTCAAATTCAACAAGCTGAACATAGTTTTAACAACGACAACTTTATTAATTGAAAGGAGATGACAGACTTGCACACATACCTACATTTAGCAGAGCTGGTCGAGGAAGGCAGTGTGACATACATTATTGAAAATTGTTAGTCATTGATATACATATAACGGTGATTAGAACTAATGTACAAATATGAATATACACAATATAAATAACATACAAATATAAACAAGTGTTACAGACATGTTGAGAACAGAGATATAACTAGGAGAAAGAAATAATTTAACACGGTACCTTTTTTATTTCATTAATAAGGGTGTCTATGTCAGCATAACTATCTTGCTTTTCAAGATTGAAGAATAAGAGACTCTTGTAAGCTATACTTATGAGTCCTTAAAGACGTTTACCTCATGTCCTTGAACCGTCATTTGATTTTATATTTTGCCTGCACGTGCAAAACAAGGGTACAAATGCGGAATTCGAAAAATGTCATGAAATGCCATACTTCACTTCAAAGGGAACGACGACTGTTTTGGCAAAGTTGTAAATATAACTACTTTAATAGCGATAACCCTGAAGTCCAGAGGAAAAAAACCTATAAAGGTGGCAAGCGGTGACTAAGTGATAACAACACTATCAATCACACATGACCCAGCAGTGGCTTCTACTTCATTAATATCCAGTTCCTTCCCAGATGAGCCACCTCTGTTCTGTAAACCATTTACTGGTGCAGCAACAGCTTTTAAGGCCACACAGCAATTCCATGTTTCTTGAATGAATTTCATGTGACTCAAGCAGGGCATTTAAAAGCAAATGACAACCCTGGAATAATGCCTTGTGGTTGAAGTGAAATGTGGGGCACAAAATAGAAAGTATTTTGACTTACCATGCATGGCCTCAACTTGTGGAATGCGTTCCATGTTCTGCAAAGCTTGCATGCCACTCTCATATGATGACACACTTGGTCTACAGTCTCTGCCCCTCTTTTCATAAGCCATTATAGTGTCTGATTCATCAGTGAGGTACACCACATCAAGTGACTTGTACATAGACTGTTAGCGTGAAAGAACATAAACCATTACCCAATCATTTCTATACAATTGTTAAAAGAGAAACATACTAAGGCCACATGAGGACTTTTCCTGTTTACAAAGGAACAGATACTTCGTTATCTTACAAGACAGCTGTAGTCATCACTACAACACAGATCTGTACTGATGTACTTTGCCATTGTTTTCATGTTCATCTAGTTTGCTTAGTTGACATACCAGAAATATCTTACCATGCATTTATCACACTTGCATAGGTTAGATCGCCAGCCAGCATGCCAGTACGATGCTTTATTCTCAATTGTTGTCACATTTTCTTGCAGCTGAGTGAGCTTGCAGTCTATCTGAGTGTTTTCAGATTTCTCTGCATTGCTAACCACTGTAGTGTCCTCTTTGACAGAAGAGCTGTCTGTCTCTTGTTGCCCTGCAGACTTAGGTTTTGGAGAATCACAGGATGAGGTTTTATTGCAGTCCTTTCAAGTTATGCAGAATAAAACAAAAGAAATTAATGTTCAAAATTATGATGAAATATTCTTGCCCTAAATTAAAGCAATAATGATTCATAACTTTTAATGCCTCTTTAAAATTGAATTCAGACATGTATGGGGGTAGCCAGGTGTGGTACATAATGCTGGGTATAGATAAACTGAAGGTGATTGTCAGAGTATGCCTGGCCTTACCTCATGTACTGTTGGATCTTTCCGTTGTTTATTTTCTCCAGCACTTTGGTCCTCCCTGGTACTCACTGGTGTGTTTCCTTCCCCTTGCTGGCTTGGCTGCTCAACATTTGGTCTGTTTTCTGTTTCTGACTTTGTAATAGACTGTTGACTCAGACCAATAGAAGATGGCTTCTTTGGAACTGTCACATATACATGTACAGCAGCAATAAAATAAAATAAAATAAAAACATAAGTTAGAAGATTCCAATGCATTAACTATCTGTTAAAGACTGAACCAAGTTGTTTTCCTTTTTCTCATTTTGATTATTCATTTCATTTCCATGGATACTCTCTACTAAAAATTCTAATCCTTGTCAGCAAGCTGAAGGTACTCTGTAGATTGAAAAACTTCAGAGTGATCAGCGCTGTCTCATGCCATGTTCTCAAGATTAGTCTTTGGGTACATAATCTCAATAAGAAAACACATGATAGCGCAGAACCACAAAACAACTGCATGCCATTTTCAGCCGACAAGTTAGTACCTGAAAGTGAAAGATATGCCTGAAGGAAGCTCAACTTGGTCATACAATCATCACAAATCATCTCTTGAAAGTCACCTTCAGTTGGAGGTAGATTACCTAAGTGCTAGAACGGACAACAATAAGTTTTTAGTATAAATCTACTGGCATTCTATCACGAATGCCATTCTCTGATTGGCTACACTACTCGCTATCTATTCTGTGATAGATAGTGAGCAATGGTTGTTAACTAAATGGTGGCCACTTCTTTTCAAAGTGTATGCACCGATTTAGATAATTTACTTATTCAATTTTGAACGACTAGTAAATTTATACTAAAACAATTAGATTATTTGCTCTCGATTTCTATGCGTGATAGCTGATTTGGGCTGCTCCGTCATCAGCTATCATGTGATAGAAATCTCGAGCTCATAGTCTCAACATGCCGGAAGGTCTGAAAATACTACATGTAATATCTGGCATTGACTTGTCAGCTGTTAAGAATAAAAATACCAGTTGAAATTTTCTAAAATAACAAGGCTTTCATACTGTACATTGAACAAAACATTTATCTCAAAGATTTTATAAATTCACCCCAGTGTGTTTTTGGTTATTTCATTGTTTTTTCAAGGGTGTTGTTTCTAATGTTTATAATTTAGAAATCAACTGAACCACACAGGTCTCGTCATAGTTTAACTTTAACCAAGAGATGCAGCTGAATCCCCAAACTGATCTGATTCCCTTGTTTCTTTGAAAAGAATCAAAGGTCTACTAGATCATACCTACCCACAAGTGCTTAGTTTGCCTAAATCCTCATTACTCAGGACACCAAGTTATAAATTGTGTTACTGTAGGTTTCAGTTGTTTTGTTTTCTTCCTTTGCAGCAACATGCACAATAGAAAGCACATGGCAGTTTTTTATTGGTCAATGCACAATAGAAAGTGCATGGCGGTGTTTTCATTGGTCAATGCACAATAGAAAGTGCATGGCGGTCTTTTCATTGGTCAATGCACAATGGAAAGCATGTGGCATCATTTACATATTTCCTGAGGAAAGATCAACTGCAAAATACTAGTAGTAATCGTAGATCAGGAATGTGTTCGAGTATCCATTGCTGCAGTAGTCTGTTGTGATAATGCTGACTGATTGCTAATTGATTACAGGTTTAAAATATGAGGTCACAGGGTTGTAATCAGTTGTGCACTTCCTAGATGAAAAATCTCACCACTCACACTGTAGTACCACAGGGATCCAAACATTAGGATGCGTTCTCCTAACATCAAACAAAATAATTGGTAAGTGCTTTTTTTCTGTTAGCACACCATTTTAATCCAAATTTTCTGTAATCATCTACGAAGCATGCCTCAACATAAAGTGGCAATACAAAACAATCCAAGTTACAAATGACAATGTGAAGGTAACTCTGCAAAGGAAATGTGGATATCCAGACCGCATTTATTTAGATTAACATAAAAATACAGGCCGAAGTAAAGAATACAGATGAAAACAATTAACGTAACCTCGAACATAGGTCATAGGCAGTTGAAGGGTGTTTTTATGTCTACGGGAGGAGACAGAATGAATATTCACAATTCCCGAATGATTTTATGACATTTCTTTCCAATTTTTTTCATCTGTCCTGTAGTTGAGATTTCTTTTTCAATTTTTAGATTATTCTTGATCTGATATTGGGGAATGTTTTGGATCAATCTTGAAAAATCTGCAAAATTCAGACACCACTGGAACTACTAATCAAAGTTATGTCAATAGCAGCAAAACTGGAAGATCAAAATACCCTCCACATTCTCTTTCCTCTTCCTTCCCACCCCCCATCTGCACTTCTCATGGCTTCCTCGGGTTTTGCTGCTTGATATATCCCAAGCATGCTTAGAAGAAAAAAGAGATTGTTCAAAGTCTAGCTTTTTTACATTGCTTGTAATAACGATTATTATTATCTCAGACTTTTCTGACAAAAGTTAAAGCAAAAGATCACTTGAAAATAAACATAAGTTTTTTAGTTCCTCTGAAATGGAAAATGCAGCTTTCAGGGAACAAAATGTGTGCCCTATTAGGTCATGTTACCCTGAGAAATTTAGGACTCTTAAGAAACATCTACAAAAGGGCAGCAACTATGAAGATGCTGATCCCCACAAATCATTATTCAGCTTATATATTAATTTTGTTTAGTCATAGTGTTTACCCTTGTGTGGTACCAGTCTTCACAGACTATACACTGGATCATCTCATCTTCAATCTGCAAACCAGACAAGAGATACGAATTAGATATAACGTGCAAATGATTTTATTCAATTCTACATGTCTGACTCTTTTAATGGTAAGGAGCCAGGTATTTTCCCTGAATATTTCTAGTTATATCTCCAGCTACTTAGAAAAACAACATATTGACTACATCACAATAGCTGGATTCCCTGGCTACATTTTGTAAATCCCTACATGCCTAATCAAAACCCCCTACAAGCAACTCATGTATTCAGAGGATATATTGCACTATATTTATCGATATATAATTTCAAATGAAGAATGACCCTCACAGTTGTGAACGCATTTTATGCAATTGTGAAAAGAAGCCTGAAAAAAATTCAGGTCTACAACGGGGTTTGAACCAGTGACCTTGCAATAGGGGTGCGATACTCTAACCAACTGAACTATGAAGCCACTGACGTTGGTAGCAGGCCAATTTTGGGTTCATATGTTCCCATGAAAGTGAAGAGTGTGAATGACGAATATGAAATAAATCATATATGAACTGTGGAAATGAAATCAAATGAACAATGATCCTCGCAGTTGTGAATGCAATTTATGCAATTGCGAAAAGAAGCCTGAAAAAAAATTCAGCACTTAAACGGGGTTTGAAACCATGACCTGGCGATACCTGTGCGATTCTCTAACCAACTAAGCTATGAAGCCACTGACGTTGGGAGCAGGTCAATTTAGGGTTCATATGTTCCCGTGAAAGAGAAGAGTGTGAATGATGAATATGAAATAAATCAAACAGTTCAAAAGGTTCTTATGACTTAACCAAAATGAAACTCCTTTGCAATGCGGTTTGATCACAAATGACACCATGACTGTTGTGGAAAAAAAATTGGCTGACACAACAAGATTTTGGCCACATACTAGGCAACCATGACTGTTATAGTGATTAAAATAGTTCATAATATATATATTTAGCCAAGCGGAGCTCCAAAAGCATTATTTTTCTACTGGCATTTACATATAGTGTGCTTGTCATATCACCCATCTGACCTCACTCAAGCTACAGACCCAATGCTGTAAAAAATAGTATGGAAAGGTGATCTGAGCCAGTGTCACAGTGGATTTGGACCCCCCGCAGATTTGCATCCTCCAGTCCAGATCTGCTTGTAGATCAGATTTGGACCCCCTAGTCCAGAACTGCTAGCAGATATGAACCCCCTTTTACGGATTTGGACCCCCACCCCTCCTAAAAACAAGCATTCTATTCAGTAAGGTAATAAAATTCGTTTGCAAATTGAGTTTGGAGATGTTAAAAAGCAAAAAAAATATATTGAGGTAGGAAATCTTTAACACTTTGTGTAAAAAAGAACCTGCAACGCTAGTTTGCATCTATAAATTTTTAAAACAAAACATTTCTTAACATCTTAGAGCAATACCTAAGGACAGGTCTGCTTCCCCGTTCAACTGTAGGCTACTTAGTTATGGTTTAGAGCCACTAGAAACTGGTGGAGAAGCCTGCATGGTGATTGCTCCTTTGAATCAGTATCACAATTCAGATATATAGTGATTCAGATCATCACTTCACAATGAATGCAATTTCAGTTATCCAAAGCCTCCCATGAGACAGTTGGAAATCAGAAATTGTGTATCCTCTGGATATATGTATGCATCAAAAAAATTATGAAAGAAAGATACATGGAAATCAATAAAAATATTTAGATGATATGCATTAACGCCAAGATATTTCTTTTGATCAGTTACTTCTTGACCTTACTATCGCAAAAAACTGCTTGCTGACATTAAGCTCATCAATCAATGCACCTACAGTGTTTTCAAAAGAAATCCAGCTGCTTTTCTGGCCAGCCAAGTGCAAGACTAAGCAACTTGATAATAAAATATTGGGCATTTGGTTGATATTACTATCAAGGTAATTAACAATGTAGTATGAGGATTTAAGGTAATGATTCACCAAAGCAAAAGTGCTGGAAATCCGTGTTAGCAGTCTTAACTTGATTTTCTATTTTGCAAGAAAGGTAAGGACTAGTCTCACATTTCTCCATGTACATTTGAAATTGCACAACATACTTCATCAAACATCAAAAATCCCATTAAACATTAGTGCCAAATGTCATCTAAACATACCACAAGATTGGTGTGACCAGCTAGAATAAAATTAATTGAAAGACTACATGCAGGAGAAGGAATTCCAAAGGATGGAATCTTCCAGGTATCTTATTTCCTTTGGGCAAAAATCGCCAAAGAAAGCTTAGAGGTTGCAGAGCGGGAAAATTGGTTCAAGAAAAGCGGCGGCGCTCGAATAATATTCGAGTTTTGGTTTCTCCCCAAGGCTGTCGATTAAATTCTTCACGATTTACATGCACTATGAAGACTCCCGTTGGACCGAATCCAAGAAATTTAATTGAAATTATTCCTAGCCCGATTAAAAGATACACACCAAGGGCTCGCTGTGTGAATTTTTGCTTGCTAAATGCTCGTTCAATTAACAACAAGACTACCATCATCAAAGACTTTGTTGTCGAAAATAATATTGATCTTCTTGGTGTTACGGAAACATGGCTTCAATCAGATGCTGACAATGAATTAATTATTCGTGATTTATGTCCTTCGGGTTATTCATTTCATCATGTTCCTAGGCCTGGTTCTACTCGTGGAGGTGGAGTTGGCTTGTTATTTCGATCATCTTTTAACTTAAAGTTGCAGCCGCTCAAGAAGTTTATGTCTTTTGAATATATGGATTTGTTATTGTCAAGTACAGTCAATTTAAAAATCAGAGTTATCATTGTTTATCGCCCACCTCCTTCGACCTTGAATGGTTTAACACCCTCATTGTTCCTAGATGAGTTTTCTACGTTCCTGGAACAATACACCACTGATCCTGGTGGATTATTATTAGTTGGTGATTTTAACATACATGTTGACACCTGTGCTTCCCAACACTCAACTGAATTTCTCCAATTGTTGGATGCTTTCAATCTTACTCAATATACACATGGCTCAACGCATAAAGAAGGACACACCTTGGATCTTGTGATTACACGATCTGATGATAACATTGTCTCGAATTTAACAATTGGTTCTCCTTTTGTCATCTCTGATCATGCTGCTGTTCACTTCCAGCTATCGCTCAATAAGCCGCCGCTCGACAAAAAGATTATTTCATTCAGAAAGCTTCGATCTATTGACTTTGATGATTTTTGTGTTGATGTTATGAATTCAAGCCTTCCTGATCTTTTTGCCTCGTCATCTTCATCCTTGGATTATTTGATTGATCAATATAATAAAGTCCTCGCTTCCATACTTGAGGCTCATGCTCCACTGCAAACCAAGACAGTTACTCTGCGTCCGGCTGCACCTTGGTATTCTGAGGAGATAAATAATTTAAAGAGATCCCGTAGAAAACTTGAACGACGCTGGCGAATGACCAAACTTCCTTCTGATCGTAAGTTGTTTGTTGAGGGATGTAATGCTGTCAACAACTTAATTCGTGACTCCAAGAAGAATTATTTCACATCATTAATTAATGAGAATCAGTCAAATTATCAAAAGCTTTTTAAGATAATTGATAAACTACTACAAAGGAAAACAGATATTCAATATCCCCCCTGCAAATCGCCCACTGATCTTGCTAACAAGTTTATTGAGTACTTCACTACAAAGATAGATAGAATACGGAGTCATATAATGACTGCTGCTCACTCTCATCGGGATACAGTTCCTGTTGTTGACAATGCCTGTCCATATTCTTTTGATAATTTCAAAACGGTAACAGCGGACGAAGTTCATACGTGTATCGTTAAGCTGGCTGCTAAGTCATGTGCTCTGGATCCTCTTCCTGGTTATGTTACAAGAAATGCACTTGGTGTTCTGTTGCATTTCATTTCCAAAATAATAAACATCTCACTGGAATCTGGTCAGATGCCTTCGCAACTCAAGGTTGCCATGTTACGCCCACTCCTTAAGAAACCTTCTTTGGATCATACACAGTTCTCCAATTATCGCCCGGTGTCTAATCTTTCATTTATCAGCAAAGCAATTGAAAAATTGGTAGCTAATCAACTTATCTCTTACATTAATGAATATGGGTTAAATGAGACATTTCAGTCAGCGTACAAGCAATATCACAGTACCGAAACTGCACTCATCCGTGTGCACAATGATATCCTTTCTGCCATTGATAATCGTCGAACTGTAATTTTACTCCTGTTAGACCTTTCTGCTGCCTTCGATACAGTCGATCATGCCATTCTCCTTTCTCGTTTGCGTGTACGATTTGGGATAGCTGGAAAGCCTCTATTATGGTTGCAATCTTATTTATCGAATCGCATGCAATATGTCTCCGTCGAGGGTGGTACCTCTACGAAACATGACCTTGAATGTGGAGTGCCACAAGGTTCTGTCTTGGGACCCATTTTGTATTTGCTTTATACTTCGCCGCTTTCAGACATCGTAAAGAAATTTAACTTGAGCTATCACTTTTATGCTGACGACTCACAGCTATACTTGTCTTTTCAACCAACTGTACTGGGTGATAGGGATCTAGCGGTGTCTAACATCGAGAGCTGTGTGAATGAAATTAATCATTGGATGATGGTTAATCGCCTTAAATTAAATAAAGACAAGACTGAATTATTGGTGATCTCCGCTAAACATCTTCCAAGACCACTCCTTCACGAAATTTCAGTTGCTGGTGAAACTATTAACTCCGTGCAAAAGGCGAGAAATATCGGCACTATCTTCGATAGCCATTTTTGCTTTAATGATCATGTTACTAACATTTGCAAATCTTCGTTTTATCATCTGCGAAATATCAGCTATATCAGGGAGTTTCTTTCAGCGACTACTACTGAATTGCTGGTTCATATGTTTGTAACTTCGAAGTTGGATTACTGTAATTCTCTTTTGTATGGCCTACCAGCCTACACTATAAAAAAGTTACAACACGTCCAGAATGCCGCGGCGCGCCTTGTCACACTTACAACAAAGCATGATCACATTACGCCTGTTCTTTTTAATCTTCACTGGCTTCCCGTTGAACAACGTATTATTTTTAAGATTTTACTTATAACCTACAAGGCACTTAATAACTTGGCACCGTCGTACATTTGTGATTTGATTACATCTTACACTCCATCGCGTCAACTACGCTCATCATCGAAGCACCTTCTGGTTTCTCCATCCTATAACTTGAAAACATATGGCGCAAGATCTTTCTCTGTAGCAGCACCATCATTATGGAATGCTTTGCCATGTGAAATTAGAAATGCTTTGTCTGTGTCTGTTTTTAAAAGTAGATTGAAAACGTTTCTTTTTAGGAAAGCTTTTTATAATTAATTTTAGCTGTTTTAAGTGTTAATTTTAAAGTTTTGTAAGGCGCCTTTGAACAGTAGGATACTGGCGCGGTATAAATCTTTTATTATTATTATTATTATTATTATGTGTACATTAATGAGAAAGAGCTTACTTTAAGTTTAGTAATACTTTGTCATGCGAATACATCTAAGTTGATACAAAAAAAAAGTGCATGACTGGAGAATAATTGGGAGAAAGTAAATTCCCATACAAAGAATATTATCTAATACAGTAATAGCCCACGTATAAGAACCTGGGTTTTAAGAACCTGTTAGGCTAAAATTTTCATTTTAAGCCCCCTCCACATTTATATAAGAACCTATTTAGGCTAAATTAGAAAATTCTGGTTCTTGTACGTGGGCTATTACTGTATTACACATTCTAAAAACTAAGAGGTGAAATTTAAATGTGGCCCAAAGCTAACCTAATCAAATTAAATCAAATACTTGTCTCTTAAAAGTCACCCCTGCTTTGAGATTGACACTAAAAATAAAGAAGTAAAATTGAAATACAATCCAAAGTTAACCTAATTAAATTACATACTTGTCACTCACAAGCTACATCTGATTTAAAATTGACACAAATAATGTAATAGATAGGACTTAAAACTGCTTAAAGAAGGTGCATGCATGATGTTCGATGGAACACCATTCCAGTCTGGTATGTAGCAATTATCAAAAGAAAAGCTGAAGGCCATATATATATTTAGCCAGGCCAAGCCTAGAATCGGAGTTGCACACTCTCACCGAGCAACTTCGCATGGCTTTATTTGGGCCAGTTTAATTTGTGTCCAAAACAATTGAGCAGCAGCAGGGAAAACGAAGAGTTTTCGATAGCAAACGTTTGCAAAAAAAATACAGACATTCGTGAGTCCTAACTACTTTCAGATGAAAGCGTAACGGAATTCAAAGCGGATTACAAAAAAAAAACACCACAAGCTAACAAAGTACGATGCGAGTCTTTTGCTAGAAGGAGAAGGTGGAGAAATTAAACAAGACTAGCTTGTAATAATAATAGCTTGTACTGATTAATCTAGAAAAATTGGTATTTATTTTGACATAAATGCCCGTAGAAAAGACAATAAAGGGTAAAAACTGATCGTTAAGAGCAGTCAACAGGAATTGACCGTGGTTCAGAAACAACAGAACAACAGACACAAGTATTACAAGAAAACAAAGTACAATACGA
>JAEMWC010001407.1:135000-142500 GCA_016490735.1 Pachyseris speciosa | reverse complement strand
CAGAACACAGCCATGTTTCTGTCAGAGCTATAATATCCAAGTTCATGTCAACAGCAAAATCTTTGACGATCAAAGCCTTATTTCTGACTGATCTGGTGTTGAGAAGGCAGAAATCAATAAGTTTTTCTTGGCGATTATTCAGCAATGAGTGAGCAGGTTGTTTACAAACGGTAACCAAGTTCGACAAAATGCGCCGTCGATTTGCATAAGTCCCATCCACATAATTAAGCTCCAAACGAGCACTTATTCGAACTGGAATTTTATTGCCGTTTGGCCGTCCACCACGTTTACCTCTTCGATTTTTTAAGAGACACATAGCCTTTAAACGATTACAAAGTTCCAGCGAAATACAGGCATATGAACTCAAATTACGAAGAGTCGAGGGGGAATACGTAAGACGAAAGCCAGAGGAGAGGTGTGAAGAATGATCGACGGTGTTGATGAGGCAAATGTTCTCTCGCAAAGGTCGGCATTGAATTTACAAAGTTGATTCGAAGGGCCAGGATTACGCTGAACATCCATGCAAATAGTAAGATCGGTAGGGAAGGCAGCAGAAGGCAGATAGAGACACAAAATGCCACGCTTGCTCCAAAGTGAAATGGCTCGCCGAGGTGAATGAACATCACAACTTCGTGAGCACCGAAAACCAACGGTCAAATAGCACAAATTACTTGAAATCATAGGACGACCAGAAGCTGCCGACAGAATCCAAACTTGAATAAGAACACTTCACGGTAAAAATTAAGTCCAAATGAAGGCTTAAAAGCCCAAGAATCAATAAAATCAACGGAGCTCCAATAAACGTGGCAGCCATGACGGCACACATACATTACTAGGATATTATTAGTTATTGTTATTATTGATATTATTAGATATTATTAGTTATTGGGCAACACCACCGTCGTCGTCGTCGTGTGCCCACGAGCAATACCGCTAGCCATTTTTACCATGAGAAAAGCAGTTGACAGGTTTCTATAGGTATGGTGCTCCGCTTGGTGGCCCTTCGGGCTGCTGGAGCTCCGCTATGAGCCTGCACTGTACAGTGGTCTCTTGTATCATACAGCACATGTGTTTTTATCAATACAATCAATTCTTGTTATCCGCCATCCTGTGTGTGTGTGTTTCACTCGTGTGAATTTCCCTTTGAGAATGTAACATTTCCTGGCAACAAGGAAAATAGAAGAGCTTAATCCAGCCTTGACAAACATTATTTGCTACTTACTAGTGCTTGGAACAGTATTTTGAGGCGAACGGCGGGCCACCAGATTAGAGTGATTTGCACAAATGACGAGCGACCCTAATATCTGTGATCGGTTCTAAGCCCTATGATGTGCTAGTGGATCTCTGCTCTCCAGTTTCTCTGTTGGCCAAAACCAATGCACAACTTGCGACCATTCTGAAGAATCATTTCACTCAGAAGACCCTTGTCATCACTGAACAATACCGATTTCACAACTGTAGCCAGAGAGGAGAGAGCATAGCCACTTTCACCGCAAATTTAAAACACCTCACATCCACTTGCGATTTCAGGACTTACCTCAATGAAGCTATACATGATCATTTGGTTTGCGGTCTTTGCAGTAAGGAAATTCAAAAAAGCTTCTAACTGACGAACACACCTTACATATGGGGTACTTAAGATTGCACTTGGGGCAGAAGCGGCCAAAAAAGACGTCGCTGGTTTCTCTCAAAGTGCCGCGGCTCTGGTAAACAAGCTGGATTTGGGGAACCGGGGGACTTTTCGTCCACACAAATCTTGGAAGCCTCCTGGCAAGGGCCAAGGAAGCAAGCCTTCTTCCCAGCGCAATAATACCGGTACTTCAGAGTGCCTCAGCTGCAGGAAATCCGGCCATCCACGCTCACAATGCAACTACAGAAGTTACATGTGCCATTCCTAATAATAATGATAATAATTTATTTACTTATATAGCGCCCTTTAACATTTATGGGATGATCAAAGGCGCTTTACAATCCAAGAAAACTAATATTACAATAGAGAATTACAAAAAAAATGCTATTAACAATAGATAATTACAATAATAATACTAAGATAAAATAATAATTATAAATAAATAAATACTGAATGAATGAATGGATAAAAAAGTAAATAAATAAGATACAAAATACTGATAAGATTGTAATGCAAATCTAAAACGCTTGCTTAAAAAGATAGGTCTTAAGAGATTTCTTAAATAGCGCTAGCGAATCAATCGTGCGGATGTGCGCAGGCAAGCTGTTCCACAGTGCAGGCGCAGAGGCATGAAACAAGCGGGCACCTAAAGTTGTGTGCATAACCCCTTTTAGGCGTTCTAAAAATATTGTATCATTATTGCGTAATGAATACCTAAACGATGATCTAATACAGATCAAATTACTTAAATAACTAGGAGCCATGCCATGAATTGCCTTAAAAGTAATCATCAAGATCTTAAATTGAATACGATAATTTACTGGCAGTCAATGAAGGTTGTAAAGTACTGGTTTAATATGATCGAATTTCATTGTGTCCGTTATAAACCTCGCTGCCATATTCTGTATGCGTCATAATTTCGATAGTTGGTACTTGGGTAACCCATATAATATACTATTGCCATAATCCAGCCTTGAAGTTACGTAAGCATGGACTAATGATTGTCTGCATTCCTTAGATAAGTATTTTGATATACGCCTAATGTTATGAATGTGGTAGAAGGAGGTCTTGCATATCTGGTTAATATGGATGTTCATCCCGAGAGATTCGTCTAACGTAACGCCGAGGTTCCTGACACTGGAAGAACGATCAATCTTCTGGTTGCCAACTTCTATGCTAGAAGAACGAAGTTTGCTTAACTGCTGACGAGTTCCGATAGCAAGGAACTCAGTCTTCGTGTCGTTCAAAAGCAGCCGCCCATCAATCATCCACTTTCGAATGTCCTTAATACATGCTTCCATAGTGCGATGCGCGACATCCTGGGCATCATCATCACCCGGCCTAAAGCTAAGGTAGAGTTGGGAGTCATCGACATAGGAGTGGACTTGAGGAAGGTGACGTTCAATGATCTTGAAGAGGGAACAGGTGTAAATAACGAACAACAGTGGACCCAGGCAGGAACCCTGGGGAACACAGCAGTCCAGAGAGAATTCCTTTGACATCGATCCGTCAATTACAACTCGTTGACCCCAACCAGACAGGTACGAGCGGAACCAGTCATGCGCTATACCCTGCAAGCCCACAACCTTGGTCAGCCGATCTAACAAGATGGAATGATCGACCGTGTCAAACGCCGCACTAAGATCCAAAAGGATCAACAGAGTCACGTGTTGCGAGTTCATTTTCAGAAGAACATCGTTCATGACTTTGAGCAAGGCTGTCTCTGTGCTATGGTGTTCACGATAAGACAACTGCAGCTCAGGATAGATGTTATTGGTGACCATCTGACCATGCGTCTGTAAGAACACAGCCTTTTCTGTAAGTTTGGAAATATATTGTAAATTACTGACTGGTCTGAAATTCTGAAAAATCGGTTCCAGTCCGAACTTCTTCAACAGGGGATGGACCAAGGCACATTTCCACTGGTCAGCAAATATACCATTCAGTAGTGAAAGATTAATGATCTTGGTTAAAACAGGGAGCAGTGTCAATACAGGCGACAAGAAGGGGAGTTGGCATAGGATCAAGCACACATGACTTCTTGGGCATGGCCTCAATCAATTTCCGTACTTCATGTTCAGTGAGCAGAGTAAAACTGGTCATTGACTCAATCGAAGATACTTCAGGCTGGGAGTCAGTATTACTAGGTGACACGACAGCAGACAATTCATCGAGCTTACCCTGAATGGTGACAATCTTTTGGGTAACAAATTCACCAAACTTATTGGCAAGAGCAGCTTTGTCCTTAAAAGGTGGAAATTGAGTTTCACGGCCGCTACCAAGCAACCGCTTTGTTACCGAGAATAATCTCTTCTGATCACCACAGTTCTCATCGATGAGTTCTCTGTAAAACACCCTGCGCGCCTCCGTCATAAGGTTGTTAGTTTTATTTCTCAAGACCTTCTACCTCAGTAAATCAGAAAGGAGGCCAGTGCGACGCCATCTTCTCTCTGCCTTATGCCTCTCCTTTCTCACTTCCTTAATATCGTTGTTAAACCAAGGGACCAGAGGACGCACTGGAATAGATCTAGTAATAAGTGGAGCATGACGGTCTAATGCAGACGCAAGAGTGGTGTTGTAACAGTGCACCAAATCGTTGAGATTTTTTTTTTTAATATTTTTTAATTAAAGCATTTCTTACATTTACATACAAAATAAAAATTTAGAAAGAGAAAAACACACCCACACGCACATACACACACATATATAGCACAAACAAAAGAATACAAAGCTAAACAAAGCTATTACAGCAATACAGTTGCTTAGTATGTAAATTACAATGACATCACTTTAATTAATCATAACATCACTTATTCACAAAAACGCTTAATATTAACTTTTCCCACTTTCTAAAATGATTGTTTAATTTGTCTCTTTTCCTGGCAATATGAAGTTCGATGTTGTAAATACGCCTTGTCCTGGCTATAAAACCTTGAAGAGAAGGTATACCATTCTGGTATTTCCGAGAGTAAATATAAAACTTACCCAGAAGCAAAATATGGTTAAACAGGAGAAAATCTTCTGCAATATCGAACTTACCAAAAATGACATCCTCTTCTTTAAGGTTATCAACAGAGATGTTATTATCGCGCAACCAGGACAAGACATGTTTCCAAAAACTAGATGATACTCTACAGGAAAAGAGTAAATGCTCTACGGATTCAACCTCTGTTTGGCAGAAAGCACAGGATGCCGACTCAGCCATGCCGAAACGAAACAGTTTTTCATTTGTAAAGACAATACGGTTTAAAATTTTAAACTGAAATTCTCTAAGTTTAGATTCTAATGTTGTGCGAAAAGATAGCGAATAAACACTTTTCCAATCAATATCAATGTTTGAATACTTTGCAGCTAACTTTACTTTTATTAGCAGTAGGCGTTGTTTCTTTTTTCTCCAGGAAAAGCCGGTAGATTTGCTTTGAGGAAGCATCAAGAATTGGAACCAAATTGCTACTTATTAGGATAGCAGGTGAATCCGGAAGTGGATCAATCACCGGTGCAGTAGTTGCCCTTTTAATTGTCAAGCGCCAACTGGCAGGCATAGAGTTAATAATACCCATAATGAAGAAACCTTGCTCAGGATTGAGATTTTCTTTAGTTGAAAATAGATCGCAAATTTTTAAAAACCCTAAATCTGCAATATCTCTAAGATACACAGATTTCTTATTAATGCAGAGAAGCTTGTTATTCCAAATAACTTCATTTGCAATTTCGTGTAGCAAGCTGGGTGTTTTTGCATTTACTTCTGACCACGCATCGAGACATTGCTTGTAGAAACTTGGTAGATAAATTCTTAATTTAGAAGTATCAAAATTACAATACAATATGAGTTTCCCACCAACGGGGATAAGAATCTCATTTAAAAAAGTTTTCCATGGACTTTTATAGTCTTCCAAATATTTTTTTATACATATCACTCGTCTGGTACGAACCACAGAATCAATATCGAGCATATTTAAGCCACCCTTCTCAACTTCCGAAATCATCACATTTCGTTTTACTTTATCTTTCCCATTCCAAATAAAATAGTAAAAAAGCGAGTCGGCCTCTTTAACAAGGTCTTCAGAAATTGGCAACACCGACGCTCTAAACATAAACTTAGGGATGGCAAAGGTTTTTATAATTTGTATTCTACCTAAGAGAGAAAGACCACGCCATTTCCACAAATTGATCGTCTTCTTATAAATAAGTGATTTCAAAGTATTCCTAAAATTCAATTCATCTCTTTGTTTAACGTCATAGCCAAAGTAGACGCCTAGAATTTTAATAGTGTTACAAAGATTTGGCATATCAGAATACCCTTCCCAAAGAGAACTACTATTTCCTAAAGCTAAGGCTTCGGTTTTTTCATTATTTATTTTTAAACCAGAACATTCACCAAAAGTCTTCAGCGTACCGAATAGGTTTGTATATGAACTACTATCTTTGATAAAGCAGGTCATGTCATCAGCGAAAAGGGAAAGTTTAACAGGTTCATCTCGTATCGTAATGCCCTTAATGCCATCATCTTCTCTTATCTTTATAGCTAAGGTCTCCAAAGCTATTATAAACTGAATGGAAACCTCTAGGAAAACATAGCGGCCTTGAGAATCAACCTTGATAGATCATAGTTGAAAGTCTAAGTTATCCCTTACCAGTACAAGTACACCTCGACCATGGCTACTACCATGCGAAAAGAACATGTTTCCTTTCCACTGTTTTCTCCAGATATTTTCGACTTCTTGAGTACTGTAGGTTTCTTGCAGAAAACAAATATCAGCTCCAGAATTTAAAAGCCAGCTAAAAATTGCTTTCCGCTTTTCAAAAGTACGAATCCCTCGAGCATTTAGTGACAAAAGGCTAAAATCAATGTTACTACGCCCTTCTTCACCAAAGGGAAAAACAACTTCATTAGGTGGGAAAAGTTAAGCGTCAGTTTGGCACCATCAAACTTTAAAGAATATATCCTCATTAACGCACCAGAATAGCTTTGAAAAACATAGTAAAAGCAAAGCAGAACATCTACAAAAGCAAAAATGAAAAAATTACATTTCAACGAAATACTGAAAAACACAAAACTTAAAAGAGCAGCAAGATAAATGTCCTTAACACTTCCCTGCGGGGATGGAACTAATTAAATAATTCGACATCTCTCTTCTCCAAATCGTTGAGATCGTCTGGAGTGTTAATACACAAATCTGAAACAGCAAGCTCATTAGACAATGCAGCAGTGTCGATATTCTTAATCTTCCTAATCATTTTCGTCTTCCTGGTGATTGTTGGCTTGTCAAGATTGAGCAAACAAGTAACAGACCAGTGATCAGATATATGATAATCACTAACAGGTGGATCCTTGACCAGGGCGTCGCATTGCCGTGTGATAATTAGATCCAATGTGTGCCCCGATTCGTGAGTAGGCGTAGTAACATGCTGCAGCATATCCATCGCTTCGAGTAGATCAAGAAATTTCGCGTGAACAGGATCCCTGACAACATCTACATGAATATTAAAATCGCCAGTTATCAACAACGGCTCCTAGGAAAGGATGATTGACTCCAGATAGGCTGAAAACTTCTCAAAGAAGACATCAACAGACACAGGATGAGAAGAATACTGCAGGCGATACACAACAATGATGCGGACTTTCCGAGAGCCCCGACCAAGAATGAGCCACTCAGAGAACTCGAATGACTTTTTCTTGCCAGCCGCGATTCTCGTCACACTAATACTGTCAGGGCACAATAAAGCTGATATTTCGTTCCATTTAGTGCGAATTTTCGCTAATATTTCGCTTGTGCGAAAAATCGCTCCTTCGATTTTTCAATGTCCTGTTCGAAATTTCGCACAATCCTACGAAATTTCGCATGTCTAATGTGCGAAACTTCGAGCTA
>JAEMWC010001407.1:47500-120000 GCA_016490735.1 Pachyseris speciosa | reverse complement strand
ATGGGGTGGGGCAAGGGCAATGAAAAAATCAACTAAAATGTGCAGAACCCTTGGGATTTTGAGCTTGTGGCAGATAATTCACTCCAGGCCATCAGAGGGCATATTAAAGAGGTAGGGGGCTGACCGAAGCCCAAAGGGATGGACTGTATCCAAGAAGTACATCCCTTGCATGCCTAGTAATTCCCAGTCTAACAGGTGACCTGAGATTATGCAAAAGGTGGATTGGATGTCAGTCTTGGACATAAAGGCACCCTTGCCCAGGGAAAGGAGTAAATGGATGGCATTGTCAATGGTGACATATTGAAGGGAATAGTCCTCAATAGGGATATTTGCATTTATGCTTGAGGTGGAGTTTTGGGAGTAAGAGAAGTGAAAAATGGTGCGCCACTTCCCTAAGTTTTTCTTGGGGACCAGACCTAAGGGGAGATGCAAAGGTTCTTGAAAGGAGGGGAAAGGAAAAGCCCAGCAGTATGCCCAGTGACTACTTCTGTCAAAAGCTTCTCTTTGAGGATGTTCAGGAGTAAATTGGCTGAGCGTACGTTGGGATAGGATGAGTGGGTCCAGGGTCTTGAATAGCCGATGCAAAAACCTTCCCTAAAGTTCTCCATTTACCTTTTAACACAGAAATATCTTAAAAGGAAAGGTTAATATCGTAAGATCTACTTCCTGTATGTTATTGGCATGAGCTCCTAGACATGGTATTTTTTTACAAGGCTACGCATAATCTAGTCCACCTTAGTCCTTCCGTTGTTCCCGTTGTGCACAAATGCACTAGAACGACTCGAGCATCCGCTACTAGCTTTCCTATCTTTGTCCCCAAGAAATGTAGAACTACAACATATCAGAAATCTTTTTTTATTAGAACAACCAGGATCTGGAACTTACTTACTGGCAGAATGGACTTAGCTAATGCTACTCTTACTAGTTTCAAATCTGCTCTATGGCTACTACTCTCGTGCTGTCAGAATGAACTACAATCCGGACAATCCTCGAACGTTTAAAACCATCTGTTTGAAATGCAACTCCACAAGATTTCTAGACGTACCAATAATGTGCTGCATGTAATGTGTTTTTTCTTTCTTTCTTTTTATATATATTTTATTTCTGGGCCCACAGTAATTGGCTACTTAGCTGTTGTGATGTTCCTGCCAAACATATTGATTGTAACGTTTTTGTAACATTTTTGTGTGTGGGTGAGTGTATCAAAATGGCAAAGCTAATAAAATAAATAAAATAAACCCCTGGCATAGAGAGGATACACAGGGGTTATCTGGGTGGCCCTTAAGGTAAAATTCAAGTAGGTCAACGTTAACTGAAGTGCTAGGTTTAAGAGTTGATAAAAATGTACCGCTGTTTGTGATCACTTGACTTTGAAGCCTTTTCAGGGCACTGGGTGGTGTGGGAGGTGGCAGGGTGGGCATCGTTGCAGTTGGGGTATGGGCAGCAGAGGGCGTAGAGGTAGGGCGTCCTGGTACAGGGGAGTCCCCTGTTGTAATTACGGCAAGGGTCTGACTTCTCTCTGGTGGAAGATAATGGGCACGCATGAGTGAGGTGATCAGCTCCCCCACAGGTAAAACAAGCAGAGTGTGAGACCCGTAAATTTTTCGAGATATAACTGGGGGTGTATCTTACTCCAAGCTAAAGTTGGGTCCCGTGCGGCCCTTCTCCTAGAGTCAATATCGTAGGACAGCCAGGAGAGGCCTAAGAATTTTTGTGCACAGACTGGATGATGGAGAGGTATGCGAACATATATCGTGCGGAAAAGTGGAAAGTAAAATGGTGGCAAAAACCGAAAAGGCAGACAACCAGTGATCCAAAGATTCAATCAGTACCTTCTTAGCTCTCCTCTGGCTGCGGTTTGGAAATGAAATAGGCAAGGACTCGCCGTTAAAAGTTAAGGTAAGTAAATCAGTACTATTGGAATTAGTAATGGGAGGGAGCAGCGATACAAAATCAACAAACTCACCCTTAATGATAGCTTTCCTAGTCTTGTCCTCCATGTGCGCTGTGATGTCGCCAGAGTTTGAAGTTGATGGAGAAGCATGAATTAGCTGCTGTACGGCGTTTGGGTCGCCCAGGTCAATGTTGGAAGGAGAAGTGTTCATCGAAGTCAGAGGTGGTTGTAAGCTAGCCATTTTACTATCGACGACTGCTGATACGATAGTGGTGATTTGCTCAACGTTTACTAATGGCGGGGTCTCACGGATCGCCGGTGCAGTTTGGTCGGGTGATGACTTCTAATTCTTCAGAGTGCGACAGTGTCACAGTGGTTCAGGAAGACTTGGGGCGTTTTGACCGTAGGGCTGGTCCGCGGCTGTTGGGTCGCTTTTCTTGACCTTTTAATCATGTAACTAGTTGAGCACATTGGCCCGTAATTAGCAGATTCTTTTGCTGGCATAGCAGCCAAAGGACTTCATTAGTCAGGCAGTCGTAATCCATGAATAAACGGGAAATAGCACGCAGAGAAAGGGCAAAAGGCGAGTAGTAAAAAGTATTGAGAAACACCTTTCACCGTCACTGGAAGATGTGAGGAAAAACTTGTGTTCAAGCAGTTAACTTGGTTGTAAAGAAGGTCAACGTGATCGGCCCACAAGAGAGGCTAATATTATATATTATTGGTCAACGTGTAGCGTGCATGTACTATTAAATAATTTAATAATTATTGGCTGCCAAAAATAGTGGCATCATGTAACGATACAAAGTACAAAGAAAACGCTCGCAGGAAAAATACTTGAAAGAATCAAACACAGGGAAGTTAATTGAGCTAGACATTAACTTCTGTTTATGCACCAGCAGAAACAGCTATGAATTGTGCTTTAAATACCCACTCAATTAATGCTCAGGCAAGGAAGGATCTTGGCCATGCACAGGCAAAAACTTCACTTAAAATCATTACAACTCAAAAACAACTCTTATTACATGTATATTATAACTTCATCTCAACATAAAAAGTTTTTTTTCAGCAAGTACAGTATTAAAGTAATGCAAACATAATTCGGCTAATTTTGCAAATATTCAACATATAATTAGCAAAATTTCGTTTGGAGCAATTTTTCAGGAGTCCCATTTTTCTGCAACAGCGATATTTCGCTGCAATCTGCGATACTGCAAGCGAAATTTCGCAGACCTGCACGATTTGAGCGAAATTTCACTGACCTCAGTGATAGTTCGATTGAAATTTCACGGCACTCCAAGATAGTGCATGGTACATTTCTGTATCCAGTGATTTTTCGCCTGCTGTAAATGATACATTTTTTCTCTTTTCGTTTTATCTCCCTTGCATCACAAACATGACATGTAACATTAACATGTACAATGGAGGACAAAAATTCTTGGAATGGTTATGGAAAACCTTCCTCCCACATCCTGAACTTATCAAATAATCAGATGTAGCATAATATGCACTTCTCTAACCACATGAATACCACGAATGGCCCTCCCCTCCCCCTCCAAACAATGTTGGGATGAACAAACACTTTTAGGACAGGGTAAAGTGTACAGGGCTGCCCAAACTACAACATTGCCTGGGGACGACGGGGAAAGGTGCAGAAATTAAGGCAGATTGTGTTAATTGTCCTTAGAGTTTTGACCCCCATTGTAGGAAGCAAATTTTAAAATGCCAATGTTGTACACCTCCAGTAGTGTTCAAAACCGTAATTATTAGTCACATAAGAAAATTATTTATTGAACAATAATTGAAGGGTTTGGTGGAAAACTATGCTAGGTGGATTTTTAGGTGAACACGTTTTTTGGACAGTGTTTTCTCGAAGACTAAGTGCAAAGCAACGAGAAAGAATACAGGGCAATGTTTACCACATAAAAACAAGCCTGTATGCAAATGAACCAGCAAATTTGGAGCAAAATTTTAAAAAACTCCCAAAAATCCACTTAGCATAGTTTTCCACCAAGCCCTTCAATTTGTTACATTGAGGTGCAAATGTGTGCAAGTAATATGAATCCATTCAGACCAAACGTGATTTTTTAAGTGCTTCAAGCATGTAATTTGAGAAGCACCATCTTACCAGCTTTATGCAAATAAGTAATTTGTAGTCTTTACACAAGAGACAAAGTAAACTTAGGAACATTTCAAGTCAAGTAATTTTTTTGATACTTAAGGTAAAGATTTCCGATTTTAATTCTTCACACACAAGTGATGTTTTTTTACTTCAAGATAAACTTAAGTTGATTTTCCCACGCAGTTAATTAAGGTTGATGAACAGGTTTCGTCCACCTCAAAGCTCAAGAAACCGCAAGTCGGCTAAGTCAGTTTTAAGGAAGGTTTTCAAGTCGCTTCAAATTTTCTTGAATCTTTTCAACTTTCCGACTATAATGAAATGCAAAGTACAATATCTTGGGATTTTACATAGGCCTTCACACGCACAATTTTGGTTTAAGTAAACTTGGCAGCTCTGAAGTCTTACTTAACAGCCTAGTGTAAAGACTACCATTGTTTCCGAAAAGTTTGGATATTTGACTTTAACAATCTCAGCCATTGCAACCTTCTCAGGGAACACCTTTCATTTTCGTTAGCGCTACACAAGTATAAGAGAAGTATGGTCATGGAATTTGAAATTTAGGCACAACTTTCCATCGACTGAATTATTTTGTCGACTTGTTGGTGAAACAACCGCAATTCTTTTTGTTTACATTTTGTAGCAATTTCCACTTCATCCTAATCATTACATTTCTAATGGTGTTTTTGATTGGGAAATCTGGAATTAGATCTTAAAATCCAGATCTTCAGATTTCCAATCAAAGATCTGAAAATAGATTTTGCCACGGATTTCAAAGTGAAATCCTTCGCCAACATGGATTTCAATCACTGCGCTTTTCAATAACATGCTAACTCTGAAGTTCAAATCTCAGCCAAAAACTGCATTTTTCGCTGCCATCAATCAAATCTTCCAGCAGCTTCCAACTGCTACCGAGAGGCAACGATCAATGAGTGGCCCAAAGCAGTTTCAAGCATATAGCAGAAAAGTCTGCAGGTTTCTTTTTCGATTCTTAGGATAATCAATCGGATAGTTTATTTGAGGACCTACCGTCAAACCTCCAGACTCAGAAGAAATGTAAGTAGTCTATATTGAAGATCAGATCAGGTTAGGGAATTCTTACATCCTTTTCTGATGGCGAGAGTTTCATCGATTTTATATTTTCATTTGCTTTAGCAAATAAAGAATACAGGACTTACGAGTCTAAATGCCGTATTTAGCGCCATAAAACTTCAATGCTTTTCAATGCAAATGGCGTTTTTGTTGTAGAGATGGAAGGGAAGAAAACCACTCTGAGTCACTTTGGCAGTACTGGTAAATACACTAACCTAAACAATGTTTTGAAAAATATTTCCCTGCCAAGACCTGCCAACAGAGGTCTCTGGCCGCGAGAAGTTTACTTCATACATACCCCCGGTACTTACTGTAAAGACTTGCAGATTAGGGCCACTCACAGATAAGCCACACCCTGAGTTTAGCAACTCAAATTTTGGAAAAAAACAATAACAGAAATAAATAACTTAAACTTAAACTTTAATCAGCAATGCGTTGTTTATCATTTTTCATGTGATCTGTGCGATGCAGATTATGGCGGTTATACAACCTGACACCTTTTCCAACGCGTTGCTGAACACAAATATTTGGTAATTGGCAAACATCTCACTGAAGTGCACAGTGGCAGCAATCTTTTGAATTAAAGCCTTTTCAAGATTGTTAAGAAATGCCAAAGCAAGTTTGATTGTTTAGTGTTTGAGATGCTTTTTATCAAGAAACTCAAACCTAATCTCAACGTGCAAATGGACTCCATACCTGCTAAACTTTTTGTCTTGTTAAAGTTATTTATTTGTTACACTTCTTAATCAACTATTGTTCTTTTAGTATTTATATGCCCTAAAATTTTATCATTTTTTGACTAGATAATGGCGTTATGTTAATGTCGAAACGTCGTCGAATTAGCTTTTTATTTTTTTTATCTTTTTATCATGTTTTTTAGAAATATTTTATCGCAATTTTTTATAGTGAAATCCTTTTTACTGAACACTGCAATTTACTGGATGTCATGCTAACCAGTAACACCTTTGCCTGAAAACATTCAATAAAATATTAGTACTGTAATGTGTTATTGTTTGTCAGATTGTGTCTGTTTTCATTCAGCAGCCCCACCAAGCATTTTGACTGGTCGTATTAATGGGGTAATTTTATAAAGAAAATAACGACTGAGAACTCCAAAAGGTGGTCACTGATTGTAATAGCAGGGTGGTCGGATTAATGGGGTTTTCAGGTAAGAAAATGAGTGAGCTTTTGTTCAGGCCACAAAAAAGTGGTCGTAATAGCGGGGTGGTCGTATGGCGGGGTTCCACTGTACTTCAAAATTGTACTTACAATTTTAACCCATTGACTACCGCAGGTTTTTACATTTTCGGAGTGATTTTCCACCTATAAACGATGAATAGCAATTTGTGACTCTTTATTTGAACTACCAGGGAAAAGTGGTGCTGTCCTAAGCCACTGGAGGCTCAAGGTTTCTGAAAACGTCATTTTGACGTAGCTATTTTTTATGCGTGAAGCGACAACAATGGCCCAAGTTCGGTTTGCTTGCGATTTCTGCTAAATTTACAGCCATTTTTCATCTTTAGTGGCTGCCTGATGAGCATCATTAAGCGTGACGGTAGCTAAGAGTCCACTTTCTCAAAGAATCGAGCAAGGTGATGTACTTTGTTGTTGAATTTGGCTTGTTACTCGACGAACTGGGAATTTGGCTGGTCGAACACTTAGTACCTTCGGGACTCGACTATTGATGAATTTCTCGACCTACCGCCACATATTTTGGAATTTCTATGTACTGAAGATGACCACGAGCAGGAAATTTTGGCGGTAGGTCGGAGTGGCTGTAGACTTAGTTTATATGTGAAAGAATTGGGGGAAGGAACGGGCGCTGTCCAAAATTCTCGTTAGTTCCCAGCATGCAATGCGCTCAAGATGTTGAAAATGTCGGGAAGGCCCGAATGCACTGGAACAAAAGGCTGTATCTACGCTCGGGAGAAGAATATGAACAAAAAAAGTCATTTCTAAGCTAGAAAAAGGACTGAATTTTGTTACGATGGTTGAATTTTGGTTTTTGGACAATGATTTCCCTAAAAAACATGAAGGCAAAAAGGGGCATTTTTGTTGTTTCTCTTTGACGTTAAAAACGGCCAGTTTCGTTCTTGTCCAAACTCAAAAGGCCATATTTGGTAAAAATCGCTACGTTTCTTGCATTTATTGGATATCCAAATTTAAAGGGCATTCCATTTTGTGCTCACAACTAACAGTTAAGGCAATATTCGTGCGATTGAGAAAGTTGCAATGTTTTGAAGCATGGGAGTTTTTTACGGCCGGTTTTGGCCGGCACGGATGCCAATGGGTTAACTCTTTAGTAGAATAAACATCATGTCCACAACTATGACATATGATTGATGTTCTTCTGTTATTTGTTAATGGGTATTTCTTTGTTGAATAGACAGTTTTTCATAGAATTTTGCATGTTTGTTGCTCTGACTGTTCATAGCTTAGTAGCCACACATTAGTTTGGACGATCAAAGACTGGACACTGGCGAATTTACGACACAAATACTTGAGAATAGTGTGTTATTTTCCTGGCGCGCGTTTCTCAAAACTCCCTAAAACGTTTCGGGCCCGAAAAACTTTTACGTGCACTAGGTTCGTTAATAGAAATTACACTTCTAATACTTTTAATAATCTTTTATGAAAGCTTACTAAAAAATGATAAATTCAAGTTGGGGTAGTTTGTCCCCAAAGCTAGTAGCAATCAACAGAAAACTGAGTTGAAAAATACTTTTCTGGCCCGAAATGCTTTCCGGAGGTTTGAGAAACAAGCGCCTGGCTCATGGTGGATCGATTGCTGCTGAAGTTACAGGTCGTTGACAATGCTGTAAACAACTTTGTAGGGGATTGGAAATTCCATTGTGTGATGCGACCATAAAGCATATAAAGGATCTGTCAACAAAGGCTTACATGTAGCACCTTTTAACAGCAAGAAATGTGAGCTTGAAATAAGATAATACTTGCGTTACCAACTTAATGCCTCTTTTATGAGTAACCAAACTTGCAAAAGCAATGACCATCAGTACTCTGTTTTAGTTTTATGAAGTATTTATGTACTTTTCCAGTAAAGTGTTAATTCACTGAAATTTACAGCATCTCTTCCAAATGGTCTTGCAGAAAAGCCCAACCCCTGATTTCAAATGACAATTTTTGGGCAAAAGGTATGGCTGCAAGTCTTTACGGTACATTATACTGTATTTACCCTTGAATTTTAGAGTAACTTTAATATACCTAATACTTCCAAGCATTTACCAACCCAACCATCAGGTAAGAGATACGCTGGAGACTATACCACACCGGGAACTACATTCCCAGTATAGCTACACTTTTTGAACAGTGTGTGGGTTCTTTTGTACCATTTTCCCACAAAACACTTTGTACCATTTATACCCACAAAATATGAAGAGTGAAAAAGAGCTAACAAGGAAATACAATCTTTTCAACCAAAAGTCGGCCCATTTTACGCAAGCCTGCTACAGTGAGAACTCTTCGAGTGATGTTCAAAAAGTTCTCATGCATGTGTAATTTGATTGATGGAAGCCAAAATGCGGTTTGGCAGTTAGCATTTGATTATAAAGATTAAATTCCGCATCATTATGAAAAGCGCAGTAGCAAAATCCGCAGTGAAATACGTTTTCAGATCTTGTGTTTGATTGGAAAACTGAAGATCTGGATGTTAAGATCTAAATCCAGATTTCCCAATCAAAAGCACCCAAAACTTTAAGAAACTGAAACTAATCTCAATCAGAGGTCATCCTTTTATTTTGTTAGCATCACACAAGTATTAGAGTGGTAACAGTCAAGGAACACTGCAACTTTATGTGTCATAGTTACTACATTGGTATTGTCGACTGAAGTGTTCTGTTTACATTTTGTGACTTGTGTTCTTGTCATGACAAACTTTTCTTGCTTACATGTAAGTGTGTTTAATGCCATTAGTAGGTCGGTGATCTTTCCGTATTTTGTTATTGTTTTATCAAGTTTGACATTCATTTGTTAGAAAACGTTTACAAGTCAGATTATGATGTTTCAAATCAGACATTCGGACACTGACCTTTCGTCTGTGTGATCAAAGGCAATGTGAATCACTACCTTGCAAATATCGCTCAGTTTCTTATTCAATGTAGTTGCATGAATTTTCTCTGCTAATTTATGCAAGATCGATTTTTCGTTTGACCTTCCAAAATATTGTGCGATATTTCCACTAAATGTTGTTTGGAGGTGAAACTTTTCACTTGAAATTGTGTGGGAACAGGAACGAAATCTGTCAATGTGTAGCTCCAGAAAATAGCCATACCCCCACCACAGAAGGTCAATGGAAATTCCGAGGGGGAGGGGGGATCAATGGTAGAAATTTCCAAGGGGTTTGGGGGTCGACACGAGGGTAAATCATTGAGAAAGAATCACTTCGCGGTACAGCGTGCATGTACACTCGAACTTGAGAAACGCAAGGAGGAATACTTACGTACACTTTTTTTAAATAAGTAGATCTCCAGTCCACTTGAATGTTATATTTTAACATGATTGTCTTTTTTTTCTTTTACTATATTCGAGTTTGTGTTTATTTTTAAAGAACGATGGCTATTCTGGTTGAAGAGAAAGAGAAATCAGAGCGAGTTGAGCAAGACAAAATGGCCAACTATCGTCCCCAGATCTCCGTCTTGGTGTCTCATTCCAGTCCTCCACGAAATGGCCAACGCCCATATCAGGGCATCCAACTGCTGCTTTCGGCAAATAATGTCTGTTCGGTAGATGGTAATAATGTTTGGCTGGAATTTTTGCAATAAAGGTAAAATGAATGCCCATTATTTTCGGAGGGACAAAACCGCCATTAGAATTTTATCATTTCACACGTTGTATTGTTTTATGGCATTCTTGTTGGCGTCGTCATGGACCTTTTATGCAGGTTATCGAACTTCAGCTTGGCTTTCCAGCTAGTACGGACATTACGTTATTTGAAGGGCTGAGAGCATAAACTGCAAATTTTTGCATGTGACTTGCAAGCAATTCAATTCAAAAACATTGTCCGGTATTTTTAATTCACTGATTTTTGTTTCATTTCCAAGCAAAATCGAAAAACGACCTAAAATTACAGATAGGCAGTTTATGCTCTCAGCCCTTCATTTATAAACTTGGTGAAACGTTCAACGAAACTAAAAGCTGAAAATGCCAAGTAATTAATCATTCCCTCCGTCTCAGTTTTTTTACCACTGATACTTGTCTGCAGCCAAAGACATCAGCTACCATCTTTTCTTTAAATAGATAATCATTGAAGACGTGCCATCATTGTCAAAAGCACATGCTAATAAAAGGAGCTTTAACATTTTAAAATCAAAACCCATTTGAGATGTTAAGATATAAAACGTTGTTTGATCTTTTCTAAATTGTCAAATGCGTGAAAATATTTGCATACATGACAGGAACTTGCATTGAATGAGATATCGGTAAGATTGATATATCCAATCACATAACTGACTCAATCGTCCTTTTTCAACTAAGAAACGACTTAAAATTTACGAAGTGTTTTTTTTTTTATTTTGGAAATTCCTGGGGTGAGGGAGGTATTTGATGACCCCCTGGAATGGAAATTCCTAGGGGAAGGGGGGGAGGGGGTGCAAAACAAAAAAACTTCCGTGGTGGGGTTATGGATATTTTCTGGAACTACGCAATACAATTAACAGTTACACAGCATGAATCAACTGGAAATTCAAATTATCTGTGTAGTCTACCTCATCTTCCAGATCAGGATATGGTCTGTGGCAAGTGCAGTAGACTCCTTGAAAATTTTGATTGTACTTGTTCATTTTATTCTCTGGGTCTTTATGCTTCAAAAATGTAAAAAGCAAGATATAAGTCAATCAATCAACATTAAGTGGTAATGATGTCATCATAGAGCCAAAAGTAGGTAGGTATCATAATATCGCATTGCATTCCAACTTTGTTGTTTCTTTTAATCAGTCACCTGTTACCCTGCCCTCCCATCCCTTTAAGTTTGTATTGTGTCCTACATATGCTTCAAATCACACTGCTTATTGGAGACCCCTGCCTGCATGCATTATATTCATGTTTTCTGTATTAATTTCAACACCTACAGTTTTAAATAGTTTTGAACAGCAATCTATTAGTTATTGTGCTTGATTCGTGACTAAACTTCGATCCTGATATTTAGTTTGATCAATGCTTGATTATAGACTGTCTTGTTTACTTATCACATTTTACATTGTTGAGCCTGCAGACCAGTGTAACACATTGTATAAGAACCTAGATAAACGGCCTAGCTCCTGACTGGCACCAGGGGTGCCAGTAGCTCAGTGGTTAGAGCATCCGACTGGTGTTATGGAGGTTGTGGGTTCAATTCCTGCCTGGGATTCTGAATTTCTTTTCAGTTGTCCTTTTGCCCATTGCCAAGCAACTAGCTTATCATGCTCAATCTTCAATCTTCTCAATCACATCTAAAGGTATTAGTCGGGGAGCATATGAAGAAAGCAAGCCATTGGCATAGTTATGTTCAGTGGACCATAAGGAACCCAAAAAATGTTGTCGACAATTTTGAAAAGTGTTAAGAGGATATTTATGGGGGCTTAAAAAATGACCTGTGTGATCCTGCATGAAAACAAGGCTAAAAACTTATAAGAGGCCATAACTTCTTTCTAGTTCAAGGAATCTCAACCAAACTCTCCAGATGCACTAAGTATACAACACTGAATGCAGCAGATTAGATATATTTATTACTGGCACGAGAATGAGGCTGATAAGCTATGTGTAAAAATTATAAATCTGTATAGCGGAAATTGTGACCTAACTCAAGAGATATACCAAGTAGATAGCCCTGAAGCCGGTTAAATTGGTTATCACACTTAATTGGTTATATTCATCACAAGATTGACCTAGTATGGAAATGAGACTGCCAAGCTTTGCTTGATAAAATGATAAATCCATATTAAATTCTGGCCAAATTCACCATGCTGTATGCAAAATGACCGGCAATAATTAACATATGATAAGGTGCTGTAGTCATGATTGAAAGGGTGGTGAACTACAGTCTTTGTTTGATATGTCAAAAGGAGAAAAGTGAGCAGCTTGTTCACAATCCAAGTTCAAATGAAAAAGTATTGACATTTGTAGAGGAATGGGCCAAATACGGTGATCTGAGATATTTTGATTCATGGTCAAAACTAAAATTGGTTTCAATCAGTGACTTAACAGAGAATAATGCATCATGGCACAGAAGCTGTTATAAGGAAACTGTACACACTGCACTTTTGAAAAGAGCCAAGGACAGGTATGTCACTGTTACATATGTTTAACAAGATCTGACATACAAAACATTCACTTTTAGGTACGAGAGGCAACTCAAGGGCCCAAAGGAGGCAAAAAGGAAAGTCAAAGCCCAGGGACCGAGGTATTCTCTATAAAGGCCTATAGGGGGAGGCTCCGCCCAAAAGGGGTACCTTTTTCACGCTTCAGGTATATGAAAGGGTAGGGATTACACGAGTCAAAGTATATGAAAGGGGAGGGGATTCTGTCATTTAGGTATTTAAAAGGGCCTTTCATCAAAATATTTCGAACACACATACCTTATGACTGTACTGTTCCAATGGAAGGTATACGAAAGGGGTACCATTTGTCAATGGAAGGTATACAAAAGGGGTACTTTCTTTGTCAAAAATGGTATATAAAAGGGTAAGGGGTCGGACCTCAGGGTGGAGCCTCCCTGTATTAACTTTTTTACAGTAGCCCTCCCGGGAGTCAAAAAGCCTTCGCACCTTACCCGTTCCCAAACAACGCCATATGACAAAAATGCTTGCTTCTTTTGTCAAGAGCTAGGGAATGCAAAACAACCTCTACCCAACGTTAGCACGTTTTCTGCTGGTGAAGCCTTAAATGAAGCTATAAACCTATCAGAAAATGATGTATTATGAGTAAAACTTAGCACAGCAATAGATGTAACGGATCCACATGCCTGGTAGAAAAACTGTCATCTCTCTAGACATGGGGCTTTATCAGCCAGCAAAAAAGCTCCAAATGGTAAGAGATCTGCGTCTGGGGGAACGAACTGCGCCCGTACCAAGGTGCCATTATCTAGAATCTTCTCTCACCGCTTTCAAGTGGTAGAGGAATCAAAGCCTTCGCGAAGAAGGCCTGGCAATCCAATCAACTGAGACAATTAGACCTTCATCCAAGTCAACTTCTGCTCTGTGGCACATGAATTCAGATTTTGTATATTTTTGAGTAGATACCGTACGGAGGTTTTAAGATATTGTACATACCGGTAGTTATATTTTGCGATGTAAATACCAAAGATTATTCTGTAATTTCTGTAATTAGTCAGTTTTACGCTAGTTATAAGTTATTGTTTTAGTTGTTTTCCTTTAGTTTTGCACGGCCCCATAAGCTCTTAGCTTTAATTTCTACCGTGGGTAAATAAAGTTATTGCATTGCATTGTATTGCACTGCACTGCACTGTATTGTATTGTATTGTACTGCACATTGTGATTGCACAATTGCACACCATCGGGCAGAATGGGGCATTTATTGAAGACAGCAGTCTTGACACGTGCTAGATTGAGGCTAATAGCTATGGTCCGGCAACAGTGAAACAGATATTTGACGGGAACCATGTCAAGAGAGGTGAAATGGCGCATATTGGTACTCTTCAAGCATTATTTCTGCTCTACCAGAAGGCTTTCTTTCAGAGCACTCAAGAAGATTCAAGGAGCATCCAGATCTCTCAAAAGAAGTTGCTGATGCATGCACCCAAGCACCAAATGATGAACTGAAGGAAGCAAAGTATAAGTTGCTAAAAGCTGTTGATGAGCAGCAAGGTCTTGTGGAGAAGACGGTAAAATTTGACGTGATATCAGCACCTGTTGTTTAAGGTGACAAGACAATAAATGCACATGGTTATGGAGATCCTTCAGTTTATCAGAGCTGTGCGTACAGGTTACTAGAAACTACACCTTCAATCTCTTCAGGTCTTCACCAAATACTTCTTTGTCCATGATCGCCTGAATTATGCCCGAATGACACCACTGTATCTTGCAGAAATGAATTGTCTACCAACAACCGATCCAGATGTGTATGGTGAGTTTCTCTCAGCAAACGGGATGGTAAATAAGAACCCTAGTAAACCATTCAGTGTGGTTGGTGAAGATCATGGAATGAACATGTCAATCGATCAATGAAAGTAAACTGAGGTCTGGCATTTCTAAATGTCAATGAAGATGTTGTCAGAGATGGCAAAGCTAGGCACAACACTAACACCATCTGATGGAGCCATGAAGGCCATTGAGAAGTTTGTTTGCAAATTCTTTGTTCCAAATACATCTCTTACAGTCGAGGAGCAGATTTCAAAATAGGCCCTAAATAATGTTTTCATCGCACCCCCACCACACAAAAGGTTTGTCCCCAGATTATGATAGACTGATACCCATAGAACATTTCTAGGCCGGTCGTACTGGTAGAATGTGGGGTCAGGGATCTGCTACAGCACGTTCTTTATGGGGGGTGGGGGTGCTACAATAAATACTGAATCTTGTAAGAGTGCCATAACTGCGAAGGTAAATAATCATATCTCCGGAGTTTTGAAAGCTAGCTCCTTGAAATTTGGATATGTGATGTATCTCTAGTAGATCATTATTTTAAAACATTCTTAAGGTGTCTCTTTCGTTACCATGGTAACAGTTACCAGGCATTATAAACAAGTATGCAAAATCTCTTAATAACTGCCCCTGAAAGAGAAAATTATAGCTTTGTTACTGAAAAACAATTGGAAATATATGCTTCTTGTATAAGAATTGAAAGTTTCAAGCTCGGGTTAACACAACCAAAGACATCTGCGAAGGAGGCTAGGGTTAACACAACCAAACTCAAAACTGTGTTCTACCGTTGTTTTATAACACTGTAGTTACTGTAGGCTGTCTACTAGAGCAGTAGGGCATGTGAGGCCTGGGTTTGAAATGTGTCCGGAACACAAGTTTGATCTACAATAATTATCTTCCACAAGATTGCCTAGAACAGCATGAAATTTTCTCTACAACTAAGTCACGATGGGTACTCTTGCATTAACATAAAATTTTAATCACGTGACATGTCACGTGACCATAATTAGAAATTAGTTAAATCAGTAATTTGGTAATGAATTTGAGCTTTACAGAGAAAGAAATCACTGTTCCTATAAATATTCAATATATTTAACCTTCTATGTTTGGAATCATCATTCTCAAATTTTAAAATTAAGGTTATCAGTGATGAAAGGATGAAAGTATTTTTTCGTGGTCACTTAATTTCGTTAAAATGGAAGAGGAAAATTTCGCGAGACTTAAATTTCGCGATTTGGCAGAAAAGTCGTGTTAAAGGACATTTATGACCCTAAAATACAACACAAGAACTTTGGACACATCATAATCATGTAAACTCACGTTTAACTTCATACAAGGGTTTTGCCTCAAGGCGTTAAATTTCGCGTCGCTAATTTCCTTGGTAACCTTTTTCGCAGGACTTAAATTTTGCAATTTTTTTAATCTTGGAAATTAAGTCCCGAGAAAATTACTGCCAATAAGGTAGTAACTGTTTCCCTCATATTGAAAACAACAACAAAAACAACGAACAGTCAAATAGGCGCTTTTATTTGATGTTTTCCCTTGAAAACATCACCAATTCCACAAATCTGCGCTATTTTCAGGAAAAGTGTCAGGTGACATGTCACAACTGAGTAGGGGAACCTGTTGCACTTCAAAATGTCAAGAACCTTGAGAAATTCCTGTGTTCAAAAAACTACATTGTGCCATTACCCTGGATAGTGATAGAGAAATAAACCATTTCTATGCAACAATTTCTCATTGAGGATTTACAAGCAGAAATGTTTGCGCAGTTTCATGGACTAAAAAGATTAAGATGTTGAGTCGGCATGATGTCTACAAATTTAAATTGAAGCCAAAATATAGCACTTTTCAGTATATAATAGTTACAGAACAGGTAAACAGTTTAACAGGCCTTCTTATCAGGAGTTGGTTTGAAATATAAAAGTATAGGAATTGGATAACACAAGAGTGTTAAGACCTTGGCAAGTACCAAAACGAGGCTCAAGGAGGTAATGTCTAATGTGAACCTTATTTACCCTGTACAGGGGCACAAAGAGCCCATGTTGACTGTGACTTTTCATATTATTAGTCGGGCGACCGACTAGAGGTTTACCCTCGTATTTCATAGCAAAACTCACGTCTGGCATTTCTGTGCAAGTGCAAACTATAAATAGCACATTCAAAAGGCCTACACGTAAAAAGGCTCAACCTTCTTTCTGTGATGTCGAAGGAAAGGATACGTCAAATGTATTTGCAAATGGTGTCATATTTTCTACGTTCGCGAAACATACAAAGCCACTCCCCATTCATGGTAGATCCATTATTATGGTGTGGTTAATGAGTGTATGTTTCGAAATGGATCGTTCCACGAAGTGAAAATAGCAAAGGAATCAGGAATCAAACCAGAAATCAAATGAGCTATCAGTGAACAGAAAATGTAGACAAACTGTTACTACAGACAACAGAACATGTACGAACTTTTTAGCTGGTGATAAAGACAAGATGCCTCATGATGAAACGCATGGAAACGCCAACAAAGATGCCACGTAGTTGGACTGCAAAAGTGGCTCTCACCAGAGTGATGATACATGTAATTGCCATAATTATGTGATCTCTATCATGCTCATTACATTTGTTTTTTCTCAAACATAATACATTGTCAGCTGCGATTTTTCTATTTGTGCCATTAGTTTTGTCACTTTTGTGTGTATATCATATTCGCATGTTGTGCTGGCAAGAATGTGTATTATTATATGACTGGCTCTTTCTTTTTTTCTTTCATCTCGGTCCATAAACATGCAAAATAAAATCCTGCCATCTTCAACTCATGCTTGGCCAATAACCCATACATGTACATGTATGTATCAGATAACGTGGTGTCAGATGAATGTTATCAATTGGACAAGGAAGCGTTACGTGTACAACAAAAGTGTGACGCGTTGGACAAATCAGAGTTGTGTGTACAACAAAATGTTTCAATTGAAAGGAAGTAAAATATGCAGAAGAATCCAGGTCTCGTTATGCGGTGTTTGCTAATTCTAATAATAACAATCGTTTAGTGCCATGCGGTAAGCTTTTTCATGACACTTGCATTCTTCGCAATTTTGATGTGGTTATTGTTGCTTCCGTTATCAGGCTTCTGGAAGAGTAATGAAAACGTCTTCTGATGTTTTTTATACGGATTTTTGTGAGACTAAATACAGGACAAAATCACGAAATTAAACACACCTCAGTTCTCTTTTACTCCCCAAGTTGTGAAATTAAATAATCGCTAAATACACCTTGAGATTTTTCGCAAAATTAAGTACGCGTGAAAATTACTATGAATAAGGTATTACATGCTATTTTTAGAACTGCCTTGCTGCGCTAATGGTTGACACTCGTAGCCGCACATCTACAGCCCGACTTACAATCTTAGATAGTCTTGTTTTGATATTAAAGGAAACTCTACCAAACGTAATCAGTGACTTTTCTTTCGGTCTTTTGCCCTTGCTGTTTTGCACATTCCGACTGCGTACGCAATTCCTGAAGCAATGCCACACTACTTCATACATCGAGCATGCGGCCTGAGGAACAACTGTAAAGAATATACCGGTAGCCTTCCCTTTGAGCAAACATTCTAAATGCACAGTAATTCCCATTTCTTAAGGGGAAAAAGGCTTTGCGAATTCCGAGTTGTAGGTATGAGGCTAAGTTCATTCCTTGGCTCGATCCTAAGCTTCCTGTGAAACTTTTTGTAAAATCGCTCATTAGTGCATAACGCTTGGGCATATATATTATTGCGCATATGTAACATAAAAGCCGTCTTCTAGCTGTTTCACAAGGTTTACCATTTAAAGCGATGAAAGATCGTTTCACGTTTGCATTCACCCAACCTAATTTGCGCTCAAACAGAGTCTGATTAAGTGAAAGTATTGCAAGACAGGACCTACAGTTTATCGTCCTTATCCGAGAAGATCACAAAGTTTGACCATTTGTAGATGTCATTACAAAGGCAGCACTTTCTCCTCAATTATTTGAAGACCCTGAGTGTTGGTCTGGCCGGGGTTTGAACCCGCGGCCTTCCGCACGGCAGTCCGGTGCTCTACCACTAAGCTAACCTGTCGCCAGTTTGCGGTTTTATGCACAATTTTAAATTTATAACCATATCATTTGCATTTGCTTCTTTTACTGCCTTTGATCCTGTTTGAATCACTTTGAACCGCTTTCAAAGGTTTAGGAGAAACTGCAAGAAACACGAGTTAACAAGTACTGTCTTGTCTATTCAGTTCTCTATTAAGTCAACATTCTATGATCACTCACCGCATAATACCAAGTCACTTACTACTCCAGAAAATTGGGTGTCCTCCAAGCTGTTGAGAATAACCTTACCAGTACATGAAAATGGCTCATTCTATGACCCTTTTCTAATCATCACTGGAATACAGCAGTGCTGTGTAGAACACTGTGTGCTCACTCTTACATGTTTGCCCTGCTCATTCAGCGACAATTGTTGTGGCTTGCCCATGTCAGCTGCAAGAATGATTGTCGAATCCTCAAGGATGGGCTGTAGGGTATACTGGCTTCTTGCGCCAAACCATATTTGAAGACGTGCTATACGTGATAAAAATGTGACTGCAAGTGACGCGAAAGTAGACAACATTAACCCACCAACCTGGAAGGTAATGACAACAGACCACAGCACCCGGAAGCAGATCGTCAAAACAAGCATGTAGAAAAGCAATGAGAATGAAAATAATGAGAGGAAGCAATGTAGAAGGCAGATAGCAATGGCATTGCCTCCAGCATAAGGTTCTGAATTCACCTGCAATAACTGTAGAAATTTGTAGAAATTTCATTTCAGAATCGAGGTCTTCAGTCACAGCAGCTGTTGCAACACCAATCCAAACTGATCAATGGCCCATCAAGTCACTTTTTTTTTTGCCACAGTTGGATGCCACTACAGGGTACAGTTCAGAAACTGAACACGAAGATACCTGAGGTATTGGTTTCGCAATTATACCAGTATGCAATAGTTATTATTAATTTCTCTTGTTAACTAAACAAAATGCCCCTCTTCTGGGCGGCCCTGAAAACGTTCTAGTGATCAGTGCCACCTTTTCACCCATTCAAGCCTTCCTCTTTCGTTGGCAAACGGAAAATTCACAGATCAAGAGACTGACGATGCAGCATCAGTAGTCAAGGAGCTATTTCCTGAAAAGGCCTTAGTTAAGGAGTTTGCACAACCCACGGTACAGAAAAGGTTTCACAGCGGATTATAGTAGATCAATATCTCCTCTTTAATGTCAGGTACTATGTAGTGTCAGATTGTGGTATCACTCATGAGATACAGAGCTGTATTTACCATCATCACACTAACACCACAAAAACGAGGCTAAACTCGTGTTTGCTGCAATTTTCACTCAAATCGGCTGTGCACAATTAGAACTAGAAATATTCCATCATTTAAGTCTTAAATAATATCTATATGCCTATCACATGACTGGTCACGTGACGTTTAATGAGAAAAAGCTTCGAAAATATCAAAACAGTCAACTTACACTTTTTGTAGGTCGTTATGGCATTTATATTCTTCCTGTATTTTAGCTTGAAATTATTGTGCAGGCCATATACAGTTAAAGGCTTACATGAAATACCGAATCTTGGTGAGAATGTCCATAAAATTGCCCAAAACGGGCCGTCCTCACAAACCTAGGTCGGTGGCATGGAAACGAGGCTAAACTTATATATGTAATTACACTGATCCCTTGCGTCAGTTTACACAGTTAATCTCATCTTCAGGTCATAAATATGACATTACAAGCTTAGAAATGATACTTTCAATCGAAAACCACAAGATATCAATGAAAAAAAACATTACTGACCTACTAGTGTAAGAAACGTGAAAACGGGGCTGCAGTTAAACTTGGAAAAAAATTGTTTTATGAAGAAAATCTAAGGATTCAATACTAAAAAAGATAATGTAGAGGGGATGCTTAAAAAGTACCATTTTCTTAAAAGCGAATTAAATTGATATGGTGAGTTAGTACAAGGAGAAGACTGGTTTGACTCTTGCAAAACAGATGTACCTCCTCTGTACCTATAATACTGGACGTTTGTCTTTTTAACGTATAAAATATTTTTTATTTTCTTATCAAGCACCTAAGATCCCTGTTAATTGTTTTTTCTTTCAAAGTTCACGTTTTGAAAGATAAGAAATAGTTGTCAAATCATTTTGAACTTGCCGGTTCTTTGAGAGGGCTTGGGACTGAATGGAAGTAGTCACGTGACTTTAAGCGTGCGTTTGAATTTAGAACAACCGTTATGGAGAAGTTTGCTCGTGCAAATGGATAGCTTTGCTCTTTACGTGATGTTCCGATAAAGAAACAACCCATTGCCAGGTATGTATTAAAGCCCCATACAATTTTTAATTCATTCTCTGTTGCTGCTGTAAGTTTAAGTAGGTGAAATGCCCGTAATTGGACTTCTTTGCAAGCAGTTTGCACAATAGATTAAAACAGCAAGCACCAAAAGAAGTAAATTACATCTCTAATACCTTCCTGAATAGTTATTGAGGGTCCCCTGTACTTTTTTTCGTGAAACGTGATTTAGGTTTTTTATTTATTCATGATTTGTGATTGCCCATATCAAGACTATTTCTACGTGTGCGTGAAAGCGGGTTTTGAATTAAGCCTGACACGTTAATGAAGACTTGAACTAAACGTCATTCGTGAACGACCTTGTTTGTGTGAATGAATTTAAAGTTACTTTTATTTTTCTGACACCTAAATGTGAGCATGAGCACGGGATAAAAGGAAAGGTGGATGACAGAGAACCGTTTGAGAGGAAACCACAAAATACAAGCAAAAATCCGTGACAATGAGATTTCAAGAAAAACGGGCTACCTTTGGAGCCTAAACACCTAAACAGGTTACTCGACGTAGACCAATAATCTATGACTGTATTTTTCAATTGAACGTGTAATGTGAATTACTCGATTTTTACGTGAACGTGAACGAATTAGGAAATTATCTGTGAAGCGTGTAGCCTGAATTTCAGCTGCCTCCTCGGCTTAGCGAGAGGAGGCGGCGGCTGAAATTCAGGATATGACGCGTGAAAAGTCTCAATATTTTTACATGAATGCATTTTGCAAAGTGGTATAGGGGACCCTCCTTACTGGTTTTTCAGCGATTCACAGCAGACCACTGAGTTTGCCGGATACGTCCTGAGCAATTGCTGTATTGACTGTTCATTTACTAAACATTCAACAAATCTGCTCTGTAAGTTTAAACATTTGTGAGAGACAGAACTTTTTCTCATACCGAAAAAAATAAAAATGTGCCCTCCTTGGCTACCTTAAAATTGTACAAAATCGTGTTTTTCTTAAATATATCTACGTTTTTAAAGTATTGTACTCCTGTGTTAATTAAAGTTGTAATTTTTTCTTTGATTTTCCGAAGTTAAAATGTTTCTTTGAGTTACTTCATAGTGGTGTTATTCGACTGGACAGACAAATTTAAGGCAACATACACTGCTGTGACTCTTATAAAACTCCCCGGTTTTCTTTTGTAATATGAGTTCAGCACTATATTGAACACATTAATATTCAAAAGCATACCAAGTAATGTAAACCAAATGTAGCCTCAGTAATACCTATAACAAAGAAGTTCTTGATGCCGTGAAGCAAAGTAAATTTAATATCCTTAATCACTTGAAAAAGTGCCGCGGTCTTTATAAATTTTAACGTTTTAGTAAGACGTTTATTTGAGGGCGGAGTGCCACTCTCTTTTTGCATGTTCAGTTCAAAGTTTACAACAAGGCTGATATGGTGAATGGGCAGGTTTTAGCTGTAACAAGATCATAGCAATATAAAATATTTTTCCACCTATATTTGCAGTCTCCAAAAACTGGTGGGATGGACGATCACGAAGGTACGTGCGATATTTTGCTCAAGCCAGCAAAGAGGAAAAAAAGTTCAGATTTTGATCTTTGTATCATTTGCCAAGACTCAGATGATAAACCCGTTAGAAAAGCCCTAGTATCTTCAATACAAAATTTTCTGAGTGCAATGGAGCTCCGCCGAGATGATGTATTTGATCGCCTAGAGCCTGATTCGGCCATTTTAACAGACTGACACATCGTATGGCACTCGTGTTGCTATGAGACTTACACAAGTCAACAAAATCTCTGGCACGTGGTTGACCAAAATGGTGAACAAGCGAAAATGCCAGAGAGTGCAGCCAAACGTGCACAGCGCATATCATTCGATTGGTCAAAATGTTTTTTTTGCAAGAACAAAACGCATAAGGACAAGAAACTTATTAACATTGCAACCTTTGAGGCTTGTGAGAGCATAAAGAAGGCAGCAGAAGCAAAGAACGATGAGGAAATGCTTCACACTCTGAGAAGTGTCAACGACTTGATAGCAGCCGAGGCTAAGTACCATAAATCCTGTTATGGCTCATACACAAGCAAGTTGAATTTGAGGTTTCAAGTCCCCCGCGATAAGGAAGAAACTAAGCATGATGAAGCTTTTAATGATTTAATATCCATCATTACACCGAAAATCGAAGCTGGGAATGCTTACGATATGAACAACCTTCTAAGCATCTTTAAAGGGTCATTGCAAAGCAAAGGTGTCGACTGTGAAAGTTATACGAGACAGAAGCTAAAGTCAAGATTGGTGTCCCATTTCAAGGAAGGTTTGATTTTCCACCAACCACAAAGCCAGAGCTCGTGTTCTCAAGCTCAGTATCATTACTCGATGTCATTAATGCTGCCAGCAGCTTACCAGCCCCTGACCAAGCAAAGGGAATGCAGCATACTAGAGCTACACATACTTCACATCAAAATGATGACGCCAAGATGGTCTACACTGTTGCAACAATAATCAGAGGTGACATCAGTCAGTGTAAAGACATAAACCTCCAGCCTCTTAATGTGGATGATTTAAGCCTGTCCAATTCTAAAGCACTTCTCCCAAGAAGCCTATACTGGTTCCTGCGATGGGTCGTAACGGGGGAGGAATATGAAGATGGAAAAGAGGGCTTTAGAGAAATGTCCAAACCGTGTTCGAATATCACCGATGAGAGAAAGATCATTATGACTGACGAAGACCTTGTCCATTGCGTATCTCATGCTAGAGTTAAGCTCCCGAAGCATGTCAGTCTGGGAATTTCAGTGAGGCATCTAACTGGCTCAAAGCAGCTGATTACCATCCTCAACAGAATGGGCCACTGCTGTTCCTACGAAGAGGTTGAGTTAGTCGACACATCTCTTGCAAATGAGATACTTGCAAAGTCAGATGAAACAGGTGTTATCATACCATCAAACATACATCCTGGTGTCTTTGTTCAAATGGCAGCCGATAACGATATTAATGAAGAAACTATCGACGGGAAAAATACCATGCATGCAACAACACTCGTTGTCTATCAGCACAAACAGTATGGCCCAATGCTGCCCCGTCAAATATATGCAAATCACTCTCAGAGAAGGTCACTGGATTCAGCAAGACACACCCTGGCCATCGAAGAAGTTAGCTTATGCGGTAGACGAGCACCTCCTACAAGTCTTCTGGGTCAAATCAAAATGGAATGGTTTCAATGCAATAATCATTTTTTATCTGCTTGCACCCAAGATCTTGCTTGGATGTTGCTTCGTCTTCATCCCACCTCGATTTTTAAAGAAAGCACTAGTGTGCCATTACCTGAGCAGTGCATTTCAGGCTGGAGTGGGTTTCATTCTCGTTTTTTCTCCGATACCAGTGAGCACAGTGATTGGCTATTGCCCAATGATATACACGCATCTGCAAGCGAATTCAGCACAATCTTCACGCTGATGATGGTTTCCCAACAGGTGGCAAGGAGATTACAGCAAGATGACTCTGTCATTACATTCGACTTAGCCATTTACATGAAAGCAAAGCAGATTCAGCTGAAATTTCCAGAGGAATTTAAGAACACCGTGATACGCATGGGAGGATTTCACCTAGCTTTGAATTACCTGTCCCTTCTCGGAAAGAGGTATGCAAATTCCGGGTTAGAAGACCTTCTGATAGAATCCGGTGTCTATGCTGCTGGTACCACATCAGTTCTTATGCTTGGGAAGTCGTAGAACTGTGGCATTCGAGCTCACAAGCTCAATATGGAAGCATTCTTTCGTCTTCTCTGGCAGGCATTTCTGCAGTGGCTGGAAAACCAAACAGCGGAAGTGACTACCCAAGACAAGCAGAATTTGAAAGCCAAGATCCAGGAATGTCAACGCTGCTTCAAAGAGAACGAATCAATCCGACAGAGCTGCGAGGCAGTAGTAAATGACATGGATGTTATAACTTCTCTGCTTCTCTTCTCTTCTCTGCTTCTCTTCTTTCCTTCAAGAATGAAGGAAAGCGAGGTCGAAATTATTCAGCTTCTGGGAAGAGTACATTGCCATGGTAATGATACTCCTGCAGTTTATCAAGGCAGAGCGCACTGGCAACTGGAACCTCCACTTGTCATCTACAGCCGCAATGATCCCTCATTTCTTTGCCATGGATAGAACACATTACGCACGGTGGTTGCCAATTTACCTTGCAGATATGCACAAGCTTGAAGAGAGGCACCCTAATGTTTTCCAAGAATTTTCTGCTGGAAATCACAGTATTAGTCGTTCACAGCAGCCGTTTTCTCAAGTCTGGACCGATATGGCTCTGGAACAATCAATTAACCTTGATTCAAAGTCAAAGGGAGGCATAGTTGGTATCAGTCGAAGAGAAGATGCTGTGGAACGCTGGTTTTTAACAAGCCACGAACGGGCTGCCATCACACACTCGTTAAAAGAGATGTGTGGGCTTGAGAATTATGAACGGGTTGGCACTCACAAGGAAGCTGGTGCAGCTCGGCTGAAAAGGGACCAAGAGGACATTGACCGACTTGTTTCAAGCTTCAATTCTGGTCTCTTGACAAACCCCTTTGATATCCCTGACGACTGCGACATATCAGAGAAGCTATCCCTTTTAAACATCGCAACTGGTGTTGTCCTGCCAGAACAAGCCTCTGATCGTCTTCTGGATGCCACAGAAATGGGAAAGCGCAGCATGGAAAACTTTATCTCCACTAGAATTAACACCAATGAGGTCAATTTCTGTTGCCAAAGTTGAAGATAAACACTTTCAGCTCTGCAGCAAAGAAAATGGAAGTAAAAGCAACGAACGACAAGATCATTACCCTTACCACAGATCGAGAGTTGTTTGGACGACTTCTTGTTGTTGCCAAGCAAAGAGACATTAACTTACGAGAAGTACTCAGCTACGAGCTTTCAGCTGTCCCTGTGGCAATAGCCCATGGTGACGGAAGTCTGAGGAAGACCACCAAGAGCTCACTAATGTCAGTTCTAGAGAAGAACGTGGCTGTTTTGCCTTCATTACCACCGTCTTTAATTCCAACAGCTTTTGTTATTGATGCGATGGCTTTGATTCAGGTAATGAAGTCAGCAAGTTCTGCGTTGTTTGGACAAATGGCAGAACAGTACTGCACGCACGTCACTCGCATTTTAAGTCAGAGCAGCTGCTCGCGGGTTGACTTGGTTTTCGACCAATATTGGAAGCAGTCAATCAAGGAAGGGGAGCGACACAAGAGAGGAGAGACAAGTTCATTGGAAGTTAAAATCTACAGTGATTCCATGCCAATTCCGAAACAGTGGGGGAAGTACATCTCAAACCCTAGAAACAAAGAGAACTTGGCAGATTTCTTGTGTTGCGCGGTCTGTAAACGCCTCACCCAAAGCCTAAATCCTCAACAGAAGGTTTTCCTAGCTGGAGGCTTCAAAGATGGCATGAAGACAGTATCTTGCACGCAGGGCCATTGTGAGATTGTACCACTACTGCGCTCTGATCATGAAGAAGCTGACACCAGGCTTTTGCTTCAGGCCAAACATGCGTCACAGACACACTCCAGAATTGTGATACAGTCACCGGACACGGATGTTGCTGTGCTTTCCATTTCTCATTTTGAAGATCTACAGTGCCAAGAGTTATGGTTTCGAACTGGAGTAAAAGATCGACTGAGGTTTATCCCTATCCACCGGTTACACTCTTCCCTTGGTCAGCCCCTCTGCCAAGCCCTTCCTGCATTCCATGCTCTAACTGGTTGTGATTCGACCAGTGCTTTGCAAGGAATTGGAAAGACAACTGCTTTGAAGATTCTGCTCAAAGATAACCAGTTCCAACAGCAACTCTCCCACTTTTGGCGCAGATCCCACTGTAAGTAACGAGTCGTTGATATCAAGCGAAGCTTTCATCTGCTCCTTGTACAATCGTGGGGGACGGTTAACTACAGCAGATGAGGTGCAGTATTAGCTTCTCTGCCAAAAGAACAAGAAAAGTGAAGAGCTTCCTCCGACGTAGGAAAGCCTATCTCATCATATCAAAAGGGCAAACTTTCAAACGCACATTTGGAATAAGGCTCTTGCGGCAATGCAGAATCTCCCGTAACCTGATGGACGTGGGTGGAAGATGGAAGGAGACAACCTTGTTCCTGTGTTGATGATGAAAGAACATGCACCGAAGAACATCATTGAGTTGACAGCCTGCCGCTGCAAGAAATTGGCATGTACACGAAACTGTTCTTGTAAGTTAAGTAACCTTGCTTGCACGGATGCATGTTTGTGTATGGTCGATGATGAATGTCAAAATCCAATGAATGATCTGGCGACATGTGTTTCAGGCGATTCAAGTGATTCTGAAGGTGAACAGTGAGTTTAAATTTGTCCCAGTCAAGGCAAAAGAACCCGTGATGGAGGAACACTTTGTTGGTAATTTTAAGACATGACTTTGGTTACTGGAGTGTAATCACATACTCAATGGAAGACTAGTTCACTTTTCATTTTCTTAAGACTCGATACTTTAGAGATTTGTGGTTTTCGATTGAAATTATCATTTCTAAGCGTGTAATGTCATATTTATGACCTGAAGATGAGATTAACTGTGTAAACTGACGCAAGGGATCAGTGCAATTACATATATAAGTTTAGCCTCGTTTCCATGCCACCGACCTAGGTTTGTGAGGACGGCCCGTTTTGGGCAATTTTATGGACATTCTCACCAAGATCCGGTATTTCATGTAAGCTTTTGACTGTATATGGCCTGCACAATAATTTCAAGCTAAAATACAGGAAGAATATAAATGCCATGACGATCTACAAAAAGTGTAAGTTGACTGTTTTGATATTTTCGAAGCTTTTTCTCATTAAACGTCACGTGACCAGTCATGTGATAGGCATAGATATTATTTAAGACTTAAATGATGGAATGTTTCTAGTTCTAACTGTGCACAGCCGATTTGAGTGAAAATTGTCATAAAACTGTAGTTTTACACAGCAAACACGAGTTTAGCCTCGTTTTCGTGGTGTTAGTGTGATGATGGTAAATACGGCTTTGTATCTCATGAGTGATACCACAATTTGACACTACATAGTGCCTGACATTAAAGAGGAGATATTGATCTACAATAATCCACTGTGAAACCTTTTCTGTGCTGTGGGTTGTGCAAATCTGATTTTCTCTATAGTCCTAGCTCTTGGACTACAGCATTTGATAACGCTGTTAGGTCCTTATTAGTGGTTGTAAAATTTAGTTAACAGAGATGGGCAAGGCGCTATGCTTAAGGAATGTATACAGTCCCAAAATGATATGAAATCAATTTTGCCTTGGATTGGTTTTTGTCCAGTAACATGAAGGAGTAGTGAGGCACAATGCGTCTGCATTTCGAACTTCAAAACAATGAAAAGCGAAGGGCAGATTGTGAATTATTTGTGTTGTAAAAACTGGGTGATGACATCGTAAAACACAAGAATTAGGGCATCCGTTCTGTAAGACCACCTTCTCAGATTCACCATGTTGGACTTTTTCTTTTTCTCTAAAACTTCTTACTAAACCTCATGGCATCACAGGTTCACAGTCAAGATTTTTCATATCTTCTTTAATAACAATTATCCAGAAAGTTACAGAAACACAGACTACCTGTCCTACCTGCATGTAGCAAAGCTAATTGAGTAAGGTAGTATAAAAACGTATCAATAGGCCATTTCCAAATTACTTTTGGCCTCTTTTTCAAAGCGAGGCCTGGTGCTTAATTTGCATGTGAATCAAAACTAATTTTCAAGTGAAAAGATGAGCACCAGGACTCGCTTTGAAAAAGTGGCCAAGGGTAATTCAGAAATGGCCTATTACACTATGCTCTCAGTATTCATCGTGTGTACTCAGTCATATGATATACGAATTTCGTTGTGTCGTGGAGATAAATGGCGCCTTTCCATCTTTTCTGTAGCAAACCTAGTAAAAGGTCCTCGTTTTCAATAATAACACAATTATCCAGATCATGCAGAATATCACCCCCCCCCCCCCCACCCCAATATTTTAGCCACCTCGGTCTACAGCCTCATTGGCTAAGTATCAGGAGATAATACATGTGATTTTGCAGGATAATTATTTTTAAGTAATCTGTTTCACAATACATATACAAGAAGCGTATTTCAACTGTTTTTCAATAATGAAGCTTAACATTTTACTCTTGAATGGCAGGTTTTAAGAGAAAGGGTTTAATCATGGTATAATTGCGTAGGGGAAGAGCACTCACTTTAAATTTTGCACACAGGAATTTCTCATGGTCCTTGACTAACTTAAGTGCAACAGGTTCTCTTACTGATCAAAATACATGACACATGGAAATTTTTCTAAAATAAGTGGACATTTGAGGAACTGAGGAAAGGGTAGAGGAAACGTCAAGTAATAAAGCTTATTTGATGCAGATGAACTATTTCCAGTTCTTACCGTTTGGAATGACTGTCCGTTGTTTTTCAGAAATAATTTTGAGGACAACAGCCACTCTTTAAGCCCAAAATTCAACCTTAAGGATTTATAACCTTAATTTTAGAATTGATGATCCATGATTCCAAGCGTAGAAAGTTAAATATATCAAATCTTTATAAGAAACTGTACAAAACCAGTAAAATGGTGTAGATATGCAAATATGCTAAGGCTATAAGTTTAAAATTGATCCATTTAAAGCAAAACTTCATCACCAAATTGCTGATTTAGCTAATTTCTAATTATGGTCACGTGACATGTCACGTGATTAAACTTTTATGTTAATACAAGAGTACCCATCGTGATTAAGTTGTAAAGAAAATTTCATGCTGTTGTAGGCAATCTTGTGGAAGATATTGTCGATCAAACTTGTGTTCCGGACACATTTCAAACCCAGGCCTCACATGCCCTACTTCTTGAGTAGGCAGCCTACAGTAACTACAGTGTTATAAAACAACGGTAGAACACAGTTTTGAGTTTGGTTGTGTTAACCCTAGCCTCCTTCGCAGACGTCTTTGGGCTCGTCACGCGCTCCTTGGCCACGAACGTCTGCTGAACTGAACTGCCACTTCCGTTCATCGGCGGTTAGCTGCGTAAGAATGGAAATCAACACCCTATTTACGTGCATTGTCTGTGAAAATAATCCCGGGGTCGAAGTCCTACTTTCCATAATTTGGAAAACGAACTATGATTGGCTAACCGCCGCGAACGGAAGTGGTAGTTCAGTTCAGTAGACGTTCGTGGGTAAGGAACGCATGACGAGCCCAAAGACGTCTGCGAAGGAGGCTATGTTAACCCGAGCATGAAATTTGCAATTCTTGTACAAGAAATGTATATTTCCAACTGTTTTTCAGTGACAAAGCTATAATTTTCTCTTTGAGGGGCAGTTATTAAGAGATTTTGTGTACTTGTTTATAATGCCTGGTAACTGTTACCATGGTAACAAAAGAGACACCTTAAAAATGTTTTAAAATAATGATCTACTGGAGATACATCACATATCCAAATTTCAAGGAGCTAGCTTTCAAAACTCCGGAGATGTGATTATTTACCTTCGCAGCTATGGCACTCTTACAAAATTCAGTACTTATTGTAGCACCCCCACCCCCCCATAAAAAACGTGCTGTAGCAGATCCCTGACCCCACATTCTACCAGTACGACCGGCCTAGAAATGTTCTAGAGGTATCAGTCTATCATAATCTGGGGACAAACCTTTTGTGTGGTGGGGGTGCTATGGGGTCAATTTTTTGGGGGTTCGATCTGCTCCTTGACTATTAAAACAGTGAAAGATCTTTGATGGTGGTTATTTCGTAAGAAACAAGTCCAATCAGAAACGCTGCCACCAACCAAAGGTGCTCTATGTGAAGCTGTTTTACGTATCCACTACCAAGCCACGTATATAGAACGATGTTGTCGCAAACCCTGACTTACCATCTCCTGAAAACTATGCCTGGGAGAAAAAGGACAACAGTGCCAGTGCCAGAAGCCATCATTCAGCTAGTTAAGGGTGCATGCACAAGGCAGTGCACAAACAACCGATGCCAGTGTCGCAGAAATGGACTGCAGCACACAGACCTCTGTTCTTGCTGATACAGAACATGAACCCTGCCAGAATGTTTTAGGTGAGGTGTTGGATGATGATGATGGTAGTGAAGATTAATGAAGATGAGGCGTAATATAAAGAGAGGGTAAACATAGTGCTAGTTTAGTTTCTAAACCATGGATAATTTTTCGCGATCAATGTTCTGAAAAGCTTAGCGTTACGTAGATCTACCAAGTCCCATTATAATTTATGGTTTAGGAGACAAAGCACATCAATCACATTAGTTTAGCCTTGTTTACATGTATGCTTAATTGATGACGTGATAACCGATCATGAATTGAAACCATGTTGTTGGCTTTAGAGGACACAGCTTTTTATAAATATATCTATAGCAAGTTTGTCTGGTTCCTATATATGGGTTTAATTATGATATTATCAAGCAAAGCTTGGCAGTCTCATTTCCATACTAGGCATTACGGAATCGCGCCCATTGAAACACGTCGGCCGTAAAAAGTGGGGTACCCATGAGGCTTCGCGCGCTAACACAGACGTGCCGCCGCTTTTGGTTCCTTTTTGACTCGAAAACATAATTCCCAAAAGGGAGCTGTAGTTGTTACACGAATCTCCTTCGTTATCCATTATAAGGCAATAACGGGACCTTAATTGTACTGTGAAAACATGTGAAAATATGCTCGCTATCGATTAATACCGGCCGTGAGAGTAATGGAGAACTTTGCGAAAACAAGCCACAACTGCAAAACATATCGGCGAGCGCCGCATGAACTTTGCAATAACTTTTTACGATCATCTGTTTTCCAGTGTTGTTCTGCTTCATTTCGTGCGATCGATCGCTTCGTTTCTACATTTGATGTTCTACTTTTGGCGTGTTTGTGTTCGGGTTAAAAGTGAAAAGAGGCAGCGAGTTTATATTGTTTATCGTTTAATCATCGCTTGCTTTGGTTTGATTGACCGTCGCGTGGCCCGTGCTGGATACATCTTTCTCGTGTGAAGCGGTGTTATGCAGACAAAAGCATTCTTCGAGTACCAACGCGCAAGAGTTGTTGTTATCAAATAATGTTGTAGTATTCGAATTTGGCAGAAACAAAATTGAATAAAGCGGCAAATTAAGATTCTACCGCTTTGCGAAGTTTCATGGTTTGCGAAAGTCATCGCATTTCAGTAGCAAGAGATAAAGTTAGCCTGTTGGTACGATGAGTTGTCGGATTTTCCTGTCCGGTCAACTGTCGTCATAGGAGCATTTCAGCGGAAAGGGCAAGTACATCGTAAGTGTTTCATTGGCTTTATATCGTTTTCAAAGAAAAGACAAAATGTTTATGCACCAAAGCGATTGAATTGATTACGGATTTCTTTCACCCTCATTTGCGTCAATGTAATTTAACTTAGGAAATATTTCTAACGGCGATCATTCACGTCTTCAATATTTAATTCGCGGTTCAAATATACGTATGGATTTCACATATTCATTCAGTTTAAATCGATACGGCCTTTAGAAATGACATTACGGTACGTATACTGTTTCTCGATGAATTAGCATATGTTCTGGGCGCTTAATGACATGATATACACTAGGGATTTCGATGATTGGCAGCTCCGCATTTAGATTTGCATATACGATCGACGTGTTTCAATGGGCGCGATTCCGTAATGTCAATCTCATGATGAATGTAACCAGTTAAGTGTGACAACCAATTTAACCGGCTTCAGGGCTGTCTACTTGGTATATCTCTTGAGTTAGGCCACGATTTCCGCTATATAGATTTATAATTTTTACGCATAGCTTATCAGCCTTGTTCTCGTGCTAGGTCCATCATGTGACCCTCGTTAATAGATATACCTAATCTGCTAAATTTAGGGTTGTATACTTAGTGCATCTGGAGAGTTTGGTTGAGATTCCTTGAACTAGAAAGAAGTTATGGCCTCTTATAAGTTTTTAGCCTCGTTTTCATGCAGGATCACACAGGTCATTTAAGGCCCCATAAATATCTTCTTAACGCTTCTCAAAATTGCTGACAACATTTTTTGGGTTCCTTATGGTCCACTGAACATAACTATGCCAATGGCTTGCTTTCTTCACAAAATGCCCACGGAAATACATTAGCTCCCCGACTATATACCTAAAGCCAAAGGTCATTTCCCTGAGTAAATTCCTGCATGCCTGCAGTGGTGTCCTAAATCAATAATTGAAGAGCCCACTGGAAAAACATCCAAAGTGACTTTTTCGGTGTTTTTTTGTTTTGCTCCAAACCACATGAATTTTTGTGTGGGATATCTCAGGTATCCCACACTATTGCCATCGACTCTGTAAATCCCTAGCTAGCTACAATCTCGGACAAAACTACTTGAGAAAATAGGCCTCCTATGGCCCAGAAATCCTTCTGCAATATGTTTAAGTCAACAATATCCCTAAAGTAACTTCCCTTCCCCCCTTCCCCCTTTTCAATGTTGAAGTTGGGAAGCCGCCATTGTCAGGGAACCGGTTAGGAGGCACAGGCAACATTGAATTGGGGGGAGGGGGGCTTTGAAATTATGTTGATCAGTGTTTGTTTGTACAAAGGCTTCTAAGCTCAATTTTCTCAACAGTTTTGTCCAAGATTGTAGCTAGATAGCTAGCTAACTAACATGCAATATTCCAACTACTACCCGAAGCTGTTCACCTGAGAACGACGTTTGACTAGATACACCTATACCAACCATTTCCCAAGGCTCTTTGACTGAGAACGAAATTTAATCGCTTCAAAAGTGGTCAGACAATTTGACGACTTTGACTGTCAACACCAGATCTAAAGAGATAAGAGAGATTTTCACGATACTTTTCGCTGCTTCTGATGAAAGGCTTTCACAGAAAAAAAAACAGATTTATTTTCATTGAAAGTCAAATACAATTCTTGTCGAGTACTTCAACAGAGGCCTTGATTAAAAGCTCACAGAAAGTGATAGAAAGTATTTTCTCTGGGGTAGATTTATGTTGTGCTAGGTAACCAAAGTTATCATATTTCATTAGGCGGATGTGATCACGCAATCAGCGGATATTTCAGAGCAACGTTTCAAGATTTCTTTGCCAGCTTGGAAGAAAAATTTGTGTTACCTTTTTGCTACAATGTTAACATTAACTATCAGCACAAGAAAGTAGTTTTTGAGCTTATTTCACATTGCCATGCGGTTGAAAGCCAAACAGCAATTTGCATATCCATGTTTATCTGAGCTTTGTGATAAAATTCTTAAGTATTTGGTAACAAAAACAAACAGCAAAGCAAAGTGGGGGAATTTCATCTAGCTCCTGGATCAGTTGTTGTTGTTTTTTTTTGTTTATAATACTGTGGTATCCCACACAATTTGTAGCCCTTAGGCTACCTAGTTTTGTATGTGGTCTCCTTGTGGTTCAAAAAACAGTATTTTTTCATTCTTTTCGCTGGATATGCTTTTATTTTCGAGAAAAATAAGCCCAAAAACTTGCGTCAGCGTAATTGGAAGTGGACAAAGAATTTTGGCTTGGCTGGTTTCTTTTGTTTACTTGTGCACTTCCAACGACGCCGGCGCAAGTTTTTGGGATTGTTTTTCTCAACAACAAAAGCAAATCCAGCAAAAAAAATTAAGGAATACTGTTCTAGGAATAACAAGGAGACCACATACAAAAATTCAGCCGGTTTGGAACAAAATAAAAAATACTGAAAAAAGTCACTTTGGATGTTTCTCCAGCCTGCCCTACAATAATTATTATTATTTATAGAAAGCCACAGTAGATTGGTTTAGTACAGATCTGCAACTAATAATCAGAGAAAAGCAATTAACTTACTGAGAATAACTTGCACTTGAAATTGGCATACTTCTTGTTCCCACAGTCACAACGGAAATTTCTGAGGAAAGCAGGCGAAGATACAGTTTCTTAGGTATGAATGAAATTATTTCTTAATGATGGTTTTTAAGTCTTAAACATGAAGACCCTGTTCAATAGGAGGTCCTTACTTGTATCTTGCAGTATTACATCTGTTACATACTGAAAATGAACAATTTTAATGAAGACAATGTCTATGTTTAATTACTTTCTTCCTGGCTGGAAGGGGGGGGGGGGGTTATAAATTAAATACTGGCTCAAACACTGTTCACATCATCATGTACTTCCATCAGTTTGACCTCTGTTTATAAAACTAAACAAGATTATGTCTCTAAAAAATGCATTTCATTATTAGCCAGCAACAAAATATAACCTGTAGCAAGAAACTTCAATAGTGGTCACCAATCCAACACAATAGAGCTAGAGTGTGCCCAAAAAACTTTACAGGAGTTTACTATTTTTTGTACTTTTGACTAGAAAGATAATCAGTGGCTATGAGCAACTGAACTAGGAAAATGAATTACAAACCAACAGCCACATATGCTCTCAACATTACTTCAGTTTTATGAATGACTACAATCTTGGACAAAGCTGTTAAGAAAATTGAGCTTAGTAAGTGTAAACAATAATCAACTGAGTTTGAAATAACTGAAGGGCTTGGTGGAAAACTATGCTAAGTGGATATTTAGGTGAACGCGTTTTTTGGCTCATGTTTTCTTGAAGACCAAGCGTAAAGCAGCAAAAAAGAATACAGGGCAATGTTTACCACATAAAAACAAGCCTGAATGCAAAAACCCAGAAATTTTGGAGCAAAATTTAAAAAATCCTCCCAAAAATCCACTTAGCATAGTTTTCCACCAAGCCCTTCATAAGTCTGCCTTATTTATATTCATGAAGCAATGCCCAAGGGTATTCTCTATTTAAAAACTAAGCACCAAATGCTCTTAACTGAAGAGTAAAACTGAAACTGGACATGAAATGATTGACAGGTAGAAAGGATTGTTCCAAAGTGCGACGTAGACTAAAAGTTTTGGCAGTTAAAACATCAATACTTACGCGACGTGTCTGCTGGTGTTCCCGACTCAATCCAGGAGAGGGAAATAAATCAGCATGACAAGAAATCCATCCGTTTTCGATGAGTATCTTAACCCTTTGACTCCTACACTGGCCAAAACCAGCCATGCAGAACCACGTCCCTTGCACCACTTGTGACGCCATCAGTTTTGACGCTCACAGACAACTTTACCATGTAACATGTGTAGGGAGAAGAGATCTTTTAAACCATACTCAAATGAGCACAATTCCATGAAAGAGGCCAGAGAAAACACAAAAAAAAAAACAAGTAACATTGACCCAAAAATTTGAGTGAAAATCTAATCCTACAATCCTAAAAGTTTCCCCCAAATCTTTTCCCACTGAAAGGAAGCCCAGAAAATGCCCAGCAAGAGAAAGAAAGTGAGGCAAGAAAAGCAAAAGAAAAGGGGAAGAGATCAAGCGAAAGGTAGAAGGCAAAATCTCGAAATTTTGATTTCTGCGCATGCCCGAACTTTGAAAGCTCAAATTAAGCATCAGGAACAGAAGGACGTCAGGAGCTCTACCAGGAAACAGAGTCTTAGGCCATTTTGGCTCTCTTTGGCTAGATTCTGACCAGAAAACGGCTCAACAAGCTTTAAAAGATGTTTTTTTGGCAAAATGTTTAGAAACCAAATGGTTAAAAACAATCCAGGGATAAGTTGCATTGGCACGTGTGGCAAATATTACTCGTCGTCGGTCGTCGAGCTGTTATGTAAACACAGGTAGACATGCTGCCAAATTTCAACATACAAATCACTTTTGCGTCGATCAACTCGGTTATTTTGATTCTATGGAGGCTTGTAAACATCAGCAAAATGTATTTTCAAGCAAGATAAACACCAGCAAAAAAGTATTTGCACGCGAGATATTTTAACAAGATGTTGTGTTACGCATCAGACGATAGGGATTGAATTTCACATCTTATGCAAATATTTACGTTTTGAAGCCAACAAAAATAGTTAAGTATTTTGCTCCAAAATTTTCACTGTTGTCATTTACGTTGATTTGTGATACAATTTTCATTCCACTTGTTCCATTTGGCAACGAAAATGAACCCTTCAAAATCGTTTCAAATGACCAAAGCACGCGAAATACCAGTGAAAGCTCTGTTTCGAAGCAGAAACCGACAGGAAACAGCTTACTCTTTGAATTTTGCCCTTGAACATCGTTAACTCGAAGTTTTGGTGTTGCTCATGAACAGAAGTTGATGGTATTGGCCAAAACCTGTCTTCAAGCTGCCAGCAAGCTTTTTGAGCACTGAGTTAAAATCAAGTCCGATCCTGCTGTATGCCGTTTTCAACCAAAACACCCTCTTCAGCACTTTACTTATATCGGTCAAAGCCTTTACGTAAGAATTAAGAGTCAACCAAGAAACCTGTACACTCTTTTCATTTCGGAGGAACCCTTTAACCCTTTCACCATCAAGGGGGACTTAATAGATTTTACTCTGTCTAACGCCAGACGATTTTACTCATCAAAGGGGAGGCCTTTGGTGGTGAAAGGGTTACAGTACCGGTTAAAGGTAAGTTGACAGTCTCGACTCGATCCTTGCAAGAATCGAGTATCGAGGATCGAGTTGAGAATCGAGACTTGATTCACTCGAAACTCAACTCGATCCTCGTTACTCGATTCTCGCAGGAAGCACTCTATTGTTATTCATCGAGTACGAGATTCATCAAGTGCGCGATTCGACTTTCCGAGTTCTCGAGGAAAGAACGCAGTTGTTCTGTATGGTCACTAAAGTAGGCACTACGACAGTTTCCATTCGAAGAACTCAACAAATTCAAGCTAAAGGACAGCGCGGTGACAAATACTGTCAAAAGTCAGTTAGGTTTTGAGGACGCCGTGTACTTCTTGATCGAGGAAATATCGCATACTGCATAAAAAAAACAAGGTCAAAAGACATTCAGCTTCTTTGGAGGTTACAGCGTTATGCTTTTCTGCATAAAAATTTCGATGCTAAATTTACGTTCATATGGCCGCTCGCTCATAAGCGCAATGAATCAAGATCGCTGCGGTTCATCGCGGACACTGTCATCAAAAGCGATCAAAATTTCAAGAAAGCGGCCTATTTCTCGACGAAAATGCACAGTGTACAAGTAGGCAAATACATGTAGTGTAGTCGCTAGCCAGTAGCCACTTGGCAGGCGTAAGGAATTCAAGGCTGGCGCGATTGATCGAACAAGTTTCGACAAACCGCTCATCGACCATGAGGACGGAAAGCTTATCGTATGTACGAGGCCAACTTCGAAAATCGCTCCTCGCCTTTGAAATAAATAAATTGATAAACGTTCAATGGAACACTAGTAAAACTCCAAGGAAACATCCGAAGTGAAATACGTGTATAATTTGGATAGAAACGTCGCTGAGATGATCTTCACTCTTCGGTCAAAAATAGCACAAAGTCAACTTTGAATTAAAAATAGACTTGAAAGACACCGCGCGTGAGAAAAGAAAATTTGCATACCATAACGAATTACACACATTTGTGTTTCTAGTTTGGAGGAGTTAAATTGTAAAATTTATTCCTAAAAACGGTCAAAGAAAATCCTGTTTCAACGAAATAAAAGTTACGAACGAGCACCATTTAGCGAACACATGTATTGACACGCGTATCGAATTTCATCTTAAAATTAGCGTGTCTGACAAAAACATGCATCGCTCAGATAAACTTTAGTGGTCGGCCAAGTTTTATTCATCGAACATCTGTTACTTATTGCGAGATATTGTAGTGTTGTGGTCAGTCCTTGGCCATTCTGTTCTTTCTCAAGTATTGATTTCTGCAAATCTGCCCATCCGTCAAAGAGGTTGAATCATATTTAGAAACATGTCGCATACTCAACGACTACTCTTGCATCGTTTGCGTTCCTTCAAGTAGCTGAAGTTGCTTTTGAAGATTTGATCCCCAATTTGCTCGAGAGGTCTATCGAGTGATCAGTCAAGCGACAAGCTCATTATCTCTGATCTTGCGAGATGCAATCCTCGACTCGATTCTTGATGGCTGATCCTCGATCCTCCATGCTCGAAACTCGCAGGAATCGAGTATCGAGGATGGAGTCGAGAATCGAGACTCGAAAGAGACTGTCAACTTACTTTTAACCAGTACTGTAAGTTGATTGAGACTCAAAATATGCCACTTACTTTAACGTTAACGTTTGCAATGCCCTAGGCCGAACCCTATCCCCAGCTCTAACTCTAACCCTAATGCTAGCTCTAACCCTAACCCTAACCCTAACCTCTAACCCTAGCCCTAACCCCCAACGCTAACCCTAGCTCTAATTTTAACCCTAACTCTAAACTTAACGATAACCCTAAATCTTTTGAGTGCTGTTTTCAAGTCGGACAAAATCCATGCGCACTGGCTTAAGGTTAACCAAGGCTGCTGTGTGCTGTTTTTAAGTCAACCAAGAATGTTGCGCACTGTTTTCCAGCTAAAGCTTCTTGAGCACTATCAGTAAGCAAAACACTGGCAATAAGCACTGCATTTAAAAAAGTTGACCATTTCCAAGTCGGATGGGCATCTTGTGTGCTGTTTATGAGTCAAAAAGGCACATTGCGCTTAAAGAATACCCTTGGGCATTGCTTGATGAATGTTAATAAGGCAGACTTATGAAGGGCTTGGTGGAAAACTATGCTAAGTGGATTTTTAGGTGAACACACTTTTTGGCCTGTGTTTTCTTGAAGACCAAGCGCAAAGCAGCGAAAAAGAATACAGGGCAATGTTTACCACATAAAAACAAACCAGTTGATGCAGGCGTATTTCTCAGGAGATGATTATCATAATTCTCGCTGTGTAATACGGTTTGTCAAAAGGTATCCATTGCACCACGATAATTAATTTTGTTACCTAAGCATCCAGATGAGTCAAAACGTAAAGGTTAGAGAATGAAAGCAAAACCTTTAACACAGCAACCACGAAAAGGCTTCAAGCACATGAAGATTCCAACAACAGCTGTCTGGATCTTTCTCACTTTGCTGTCTCAACGCTCGGGGAAATGCTATTAATTGTTATCAGATAAAACACCAACTGTTGTTACTTTTGCGAAACTTTGCACCCTATAATCAACTGTAGTTGTAATAGCGATTGTCTCGTAAAAGGAAACTAATGAAACAAGTTTTCAAATCATCACTTGATAATGGAAGAATGCGGATAAAGAGGAACATTTTACAGTGTATTTAAAGTTTCCTCGCCATTAAAACCTATCTACAGCTGTACCAATTGCTTTTTTATCATGCCGACATTCTTTGAGGAAGAAGCTTATCGCATTGGACATTAAGCAGCCAAAACAGGAAGACAGGAACTTCTGTTACTACGAGAAACTTTGAAAATTAGCCGAGTCGTTCAGCTTTCCGCAAAGTAGCTTCTATTTGTTTTCATAGTGTTTTGTCCGCTGGATCCTTGGGGGAGAAATGTGAGATAAAATTTTAACAATACATTGATTTCACAATTAGTAATTAGTTACTATTGTCTTTTAACGAGGCATTACCATGGCTTTAGGTTGCTTTCAGTATTGCCACAGTTTCAGTTTTGGTGATTCTGTGGTGGATTCACTGCAAACAGCGGCAAAGACGAGGTTTTGTAACCGCATGCTAATGGGGCGATAGTTTAGAGCGGTACTGTATCTGGAATATATGCCGAAGCATTATGCACTGGTCAGCAGATACATAGTAGTGTATCTGGAGCCCATCAAACACCAGCACACTGCGTGGGAAGACTTGTTTCAAAGAATTAAGGCTTCCAACTTCTACTGCCTCCCACCAGTCGGAAGTAGAAGTTGGAAGCCTTAATTCTTTGAAACAAGTCTTCCCACGCAGTGTGCGAGGTGCTGGTGTTTGAGTGGGCTCCGGATACACTATTCAGGCACCAGGCAGAGAACAAGCAGGTGGTAAAAAAGGGGTGAAAGTAAAAACAAAGCGGATCAAAAGACAAAAAAATGAAAGAGTACGGCCTATTAGAGAGAGGGGGGTGTGGGCATGTGTCGGGGCGGTGGTATTGAACAAACACAGCCCCAAATTAAATCAAGACAAAAAATTTTATTGTCTCTATATATGACTGCGGGAAGAGATGCACAAGCGTTGGATGAGTTGATTCAGCGAGTGGTCGCGCAGAATCTGAACACTGATGATACGGTGGCAAGGGTTCGTGCCGCATTTCAAAATACGCAGGCAGCAAGACCTGCCCCCGCTCCTCCGTGCCCAGAGGCGCCCTGCTCGCCCACGTCGAATGGTGACAAAAGAAAAGGAAGAGGGTGACCATGAGGGGGTGGAGGTTGGAAGGAGACGGCATCGTTTTGTTGTATGGCGGTTGAAACAAAACCTGTGGTTTACACAAAAGATGAGAAGGTTGTTGACAGGGCTTTGTGCAGTGCCTTCTTCTCAGATCTCAATGAAATCGGTGAGGCGTACGAGCTGGAAAGCCGAAAACCGCGGATCACAATTTGAAGACCATTCCAGGTCGGTGTTGTGGTGTATCAGCTTGCGAAGCTGCGGATGGTAGAGTTTTATTACAACTTTCTTAACAGGTTTGTCGACAGGAGTGATTTCGAGCTGATCCAGATGGACACCGACAGCAACTACATAGCGATCAGCGGCGAAATGTTGGAAGATGTTGTGAAGCTCGAAATGCAGGCAGAATTCGAGGCGCACAAAAAGAGTGGCTGGCTTGGGACAAGTGGAGCGGCCGCACACCAGGTCTCTTCAAACTTGAGTGTGTGGACCAGCGGATGATCACGCTTTGCTCAAAATGTTACTTTGTCAAGGAGGAAAACGGAAAAAACAAGCTCAGCACGAAGGGAATGTAAAAAGCGCAGAACACAGTCACATGGGGGTGTTTCAAAGCGGCGCTTGAAGGGGTGAAGGACATGGCCACGAACAAGGGGTTTTGCATGGTTGATGGGCGGATGATGACTTACAAGCAGCACAAACTGGGGCTGAGCGCGTACTATGCCAAACGGTGGGTGCTACCGGACGGGATTCACATGGAGCCGATTGCATATCACACGGAGGGTGGAGAAACAGATCTGCTCGCATTTCTGGATCAGGTGTTTGAAAACTAACCTGGGTTGCTAAGGGGTAATTCGGTGTTTGGGGAACAACCATCAACTCTTTGCGTACGAAGCTGCATTTTGGCCCATCGGAAAGCCAATACATGACAGGTTGGTCTGGTTTGATCATTGGCTTTTCGAGTGTGAAAGTTTGCAGAGACCAGATTGGATCTGTGGCCCTTTGCACACCACCGTCCAACTCACCAGGCTGCAACAAGAAGTGCACTTCCACATCAGCAGGGAGCCATTTTTCGGCCGCACCCACAGGTCTGGAATACGGAGTTGCTGGCTGAGCAAAAACAGTTTGTTTTCTGATTGCATCTGCGGGTTTCTGCTCTGTCAGCTGCGTGGTCTGGTTGTTGAGAGCAGCAACAACCCTCAGAAGCCTGGTCACCCACACAACAGACCACACCTCCGGCAGCCGCATTTCGACTGCATACTGGTGCCCAAACAGACGCTCAGCGAAAGTGCGGTTGAAGCGTCCCATAATCGCCTGGTCACGGTGAATTTCAACATGTCCACAGCGAATGCCCATTCCATGCGCCTCCATGACTCTCGAAACAGCCCCCATGAACTCACGCCCTGGGTCCACCTGCAGTAGCTTTGGCCATTTGAGAGGGCCATGCTTGTAAATTTTCTCAAAGGCTTGGCTACTTCATCAGAATTTTTTGAAGTCAAAGGCTCAGCTTCTTTGAAGCGGCTGGCCACGTCAACCACAGTCAGTGCATATTTGAAAGTTTTGCGCCCCACCTTGTCATGCTGCATGAAGAGCAGGTCGGCTTGGTGCACCACTTTGGGTGTTGGCACGTCAAACTTTGGCCGAGGAATGCGCTGCGGCGCGGGAAGAAAATTTGCCAAAGCGCTTGCTTTTGCAACCACTGTTTGGCCACAGTTTCCGAAACTTTTGCGGCTGAGCCAATGTTTTTACTGCGGCAAACCCTTTCCAATAACCTTTCGGGCTGTAAAAAATTTTTGAAAGCTGCCTTTCCTGCTTTAACCCACTGACGCCCAAGAATTTTTACAGTTTTGACTGATTTTCTGTATATAAACGATCCATAGGATTTCGTGACTCCATATTTGGGGTTGCCATGGGAAGTGCTGCTGTTCTAAAACACTGTAGGCTCGAGGTTTCTAGAACGTCATTCTGACGTAGCCATTTTGCTTCGTTGAGCAATAATAACGGCTCAAATATGGTTTGTATGCTATTTTTGGTAAGTTTACAGCCCTTTTTCATCTTAAGTAGCTGCCTGATGAGCATCATTAAGCTGAAGGTAGCTAAGAGTCCACTTTCTCAAAGAAGTGAGTTAGGTGATGTACTTCGTTAGCGAATTTGGTTCCTTACCCGTGGAACTGTTAAAATGGCTGCTCCAAAACGAAATAGCTTTGGGACTCGACTACTGATGAATTTCTTGACCTACCACAGTATATTTTGGAACTTGCGACCACTGAAGAACACAACAAGCGTGAAATATCGGTGGTAGGTCAGAGTGGCTGTGGACTGTGTATAATAATGAAATATGTGGGGTTAGGAACGAATGCTGTCAAAATTTCTGGCTATTTCCCAGCATGCAGTGTGGTCGTGATGTTGAAAATCGAGGCAAGGCCAGGATGGACTAGAACAAGAGGCTGTGGCTCGGCCCGGGCAATGAAGAGCAAAACAAATCACTTCTAAGCTAGAAGTAGGACTGAATTTTGCTTTGAATGTTGACTTTTGGGTTAGCAACGATGATTTCCTTAAAGCAAAAACATGACTTTTGCTGTTTTTCTATGACATTAAAAACAGTCATTTTTGTTATTGTCCAAATTCAGATACTGTTATTCTGCAAAAATCGCTGACTTTTTAGTGTTTATTGGGTTTCTCAATTTGAAGGACTTTCTAGTCAATGCTCACAACTGATAGTTAAGGCAATGTTCGTGCGATTGAGAAAGTTGCAATTTTTTAAAGCAGCGAAGTCTGCATGAGGGCGCATTGGATCTTAATGGGTTAAGGCAGGAGTTTCCATTGAATAATATAAAATAGTGGGAAAGATGGCAAACACACACGTATGTTGTGGCGAAAGAATGAATGAGGATTATGATACTTTTGAGCTTGTGTGTCGGAGCTGTGGAAAAGTTGAGGAGCTCGGCACCCCAACAATAACCAGGGAGGAGGTGGGGTGGACAGCCAACCCTGTTTCGTACAACCACCTTCGCAAAATTCTCGAGAAACATGAAATCCTCGACGCCGTCAACACCATTTCGGTTGCCGGGCAAGAAGTGTGTGCCCCATCTCAGTGGAAGTTTTTGGGAAACCTCATCCATAATTTCAGGGATTTTCTCTTCCCCAGGTCGGTGAATTTCATTTGCTTTTTGCATGATTTCTTTCAGGCTGCCCCAGAAGGAGTTTGGCTGCACAAAAAAGAAATTCTCGCACATCTCTTTCCTGTTGCCAGAAAAATTCACCCAGCAACGCGTCGCCGGGCAAAAGAAAGGTTTGATGAATGGTGGTGGGACTTGAATCGATCAACGTGATCATGACAACGAGGGCATTCTGTTTCGAAAAGGGCTCACTCTGCAATGAAACGTTTGGCGTATTTCACCTGGATTTTTTCGGGGATTTCCATGCAGTGGTCACTGACAAAGTCGTCAACCATTTTCAGCTTGTCAAGAAACTCCTTTTCGTCAAAAGTCTCACCCGAGGTGGAAGCGGATTGTGTCCAGAATTTTCTTGTACTCAACCCTTGCAAAGTTGGCCCTTTCTGCTTTTTTGTCGTATTTTTTGAAGCTGGCAACAGCTTTGACACCAAGCCCGAACCCAGTCAAAACGCAGATGACGCCTGGATTCAGGGTGATTCTGCAACCGCAGACGAGATGACGAACTTCCCCACAACAACAGTGCAAACCAGATTTTTTCGTTGAAAGGCGCGAAAGAGCTTGTCGTAGCCCCAATGTTTTTTTGTGATAGAAAGCATAAAGCTTTTTCAACATTCCGACTGTGCCCCTGTCAAGGGTCGGGTTGATGTGCTTGAAGCCGAAGATGTTGACGGGAGAAGGCTGTGGTTTCCTCCTGAGCAACCCCATGGTTATATCAAAGGGTGAAAATTTATGCAAGGAACTCGGCGGTGAGCGTGACTTTGGTGTGCTGGTCAAGGCCAGTAATTTTGAAAATCAATGCGGTGGCCCTTGGAAAATACACATGCATCCTAAGTGCCCCCAAAGTTACCCACCTAGTCGCTCCTTGGCTTGTGGGCATCTTTATTCCATAAACTGTGTCGTTAGCATCTTGCATTCTTTGGTGATAACAAATTTTTCTTGTTTTTCTTTTGCCAACAGTTCTGAAAGCCGGCTTCCAAGCCCTTCTCTTGCTCTCTTTTTAATTAATTTACCCAATTTTTTTTCAAACGCTTCTCTTTCTCGCATTTCAAATCTTTCCAATGCCGTTTCTTTGCAAGTTGGGTTAAATATTTCAATGACCCACAAGTTTGGTCTTTCATAAAACCAAGGACCGCAATATGTTCACGAAATTTTGTGAAAGAAATTTTTTGCCAACACACCCACCCAACAATACCCCCACATTGTACAACGAGAGTTAAAAGCCCACAAGAAGTTACTTTTGTTGGAACACCTTTAATTGGGCATGAAACCTTCTTCAATACAACCTTCAGAAAGCATCTTGCATTCTTTGGTGATAACAAATTTTTCTTGTTTTTCTTCTGCCAACAGTTCTGAAAGCCGGCTTCCAAGCCCTTCTCTTGCTCTCTTTTTAATTAATTTACCCAATTTTTTTTCAAACGCTTCTCTTTCTCGCATTTCAAATCTTTCCAATGCCGTTTCTTTGCAAGTTGGGTTAAATATTTCAATGACCCACAAGTTTAGTCTTTCATAAAACCAAGGACTGCAATTTGTTCGCGAAATTTTGTGAAAGAAATTTTTTGCCAACACACCCACCCAACAATACCCCCACATTGGACAACGAGAGTTTAAAAGCCCACAAGAAGTTGCTTTTGTTGGAACACCTTTAATTGGGCAATAGTGCATGAAACCTTCTTCAAAACAACCTTCAGAAAAAATTCAGAAATCTCATCACACACTTCTTCCCACCCAAGTCTTTTCTGTCCTGCAATTTCGCTTTAACGTCGCTGTAATTTTTTTCTCTCAACTCTGGTGGGAGAGAGTGAACCATAGCCGCCGTCATCACTTGTAGCCCAACCCCGCTTCATTTCTCACCATGAAAAAAAAAAAGAGGAAACATAAAACGAAGCATGGGGGTAAAAGTTCATCATGCACCCATCCCCACCCCCTTTTCTCTCTTCCCTTCAGCTGTTTTTGGATGTATTGGGAAATATTTTTTTCTCTTAACTCGGGAGGTAAGTGGTGAATCCGCTCCAACAGATCCATTTATATTGCACCACCATTGTTCAACGGACAATGGTACCATAAAACCCCTCGGCTGGGGGAGGGGGGAGGGGGTTGAAAATTGAGAACTTTGTATAAAAGATAGGCACATGTGTCAATAAAATATGTTTCCCTTGTCTTTTTTATGTATTTCTATGGAGATGCTCCATTGGCAAGCAACATATGCACATGTTACATCGATTTACGATCCATTGAATCTTTGTTTTCTTCATTTCGCAACCACTTTTCAATTTCCTCCATCAATGCGAGTCTGAAAGTGTTGTTGCAACCATTGTGCACACCCACACTTCTCTTCTGTCTAATAGGGCAAATCAAACTTGGCAACATATTTTTAGCCCTCCATTTTCCTTCACTCACTCTCCTCAAAACACGCCATGGGTCAAACCAAACTTTTCCCATCCAACAAAATAGAAAGCCTTGAAGCGTTGGTGGCAAAGATGGATACAAATTCACAACAAGAGTTGAGCACGTCACAATAAAATCTTCATTTTGTGTAGAGAGAATAAAGTCCCAAGGAGATTGGCCTTCCCAAAAATATTTAATATCTTGTATAACATTATATAAATGAGCCATTTGGCCATTTGGTTATTTTCAAACCATTCATTAATTGCTGACTTCAAAAACCTTACAAAATTAAAGTAATATATGGAAAAGTGGGGGGATTGACAAGCTATTTTCACAGATTCATACAAATCTTCGTCAACCTCCATTGGTTCTAATAGGCTGTACTCTTTCACTTTTTTGTCTTTTGATTCGCCTTGTTTTTACTTTTACCCCTTTTTTCCACCTGCTTGTTCTCCACCTGGTGCCTGAGTAGTGTATCCGGAGCCCACTCAAACACCAGCACTTCGCACACTGCGTGGGAAGACTTGTTTAAAAGAATTAAGAACAGGTGTCAATTTACTTCTGGAGTGTCAAAATACTTTTGGAGCACAGGATAATATCCGTACTATATGTTATTGTACGGTTATTACACGTACTATTTGCGTCAAACCAGTATAATAACCGTACAATGCGGTACAACTTTCTACGGTTATTATACTGGAAAGGTGTCACTTACGGTTATTATGCGTGCAAGTTACGATTAATAACCATAGAAAGCACAGTTATTAATCGTACGTGGCGTCATCTCAGGTTATTATTCATACGTTCACCAGAGTTTGTCATGAGGAAATTTTCGATCTCCAGCCGCCATTACGGAAAAAAGTTTAGCTGGTCAAATTTGCAAGGCTGCTCAACATTTCTTTCCGAAAAGTAATTTCCTGAAGTTGTTTCCCCTAAAACTTTTTATTAAGCGAATCCATGACAGAACTCTTTGCCTCAAGAAAGCGCTATTTGGAAAAGTTTGCTCGTCGCAACGATCGATGCGAAGCCATACCGAAGCGTCATCGAGTTTGATGTCTGCGTCGGGTGTTTTTCGTTTTAATTTCAAGGTGAACACGCTGCAAAATTGCCATCGACTCCGTGGCAAAATCGAATGAAGGGCCGTGAACTAACCGCTTTCATGTAGCTTCAAGCCGATATCTGTTCTAAATTGCTAAAAAAAAAACCTCAATGCACGTGAACGAATCCATTCACAGTGAAACAGACACGACCCGCAGATCCAACAGTCTGCCAAATATTCAAAAGGTTTCCGCGAAATACTGTCAAAATACCACTAAAAATACCACTTCTCTTGGAAAAGCACAATCATATATCGCTGCTAAGTTCTCTTTCCTTTGCAAAAGACAGTGCTTTTGCCTCGAAATGGTATTGATATTTCTTCGCTGTAGTAAGTTAATGTGAGCAAACAGCAATCAACAATGCGTACACTTTTAGCGGAAAGTTATGTGAGAACTCCTTCAGGTTTACACAAATATAGGTTTTAATCCATTCATTCTAAAACATAGACTTGAATTGACTGAGAAAAAAAAGGTTTCCATTGACCAATTTGTCACTATTTATTTAAGCTCAACAACCTAGAAGGTACATTGCTCTGGTTCTACGGTTAATAATCTTGGAACGCGCAATTAATGATCGCATCTGACAGGCAAACATGGTTAATAATCGTAAGTTGCCGATCTCGGTCACAACAAACAGTTAAAACAGATTTCCATTCGAGAAATATTTCAAAGTTAAGCACTTTAGTCTTGACGGAACTTGCTTTGATATAATTTTTGCAGAAATGAACCCTTGAGGTGATAAAATTTCTCAATATTTTTGCTTTTATGGGATTAGTCAGTTCGCGAATGATCAGTTTTTTCCACGGTTTTCGCTCTCCTGCGAACAACAACGCAAGAAGTTGGATTAACAACAAACTCACCAGCGCGACCAATGATGTGGTGAAACGTTTGTAAAACCGTGACTTTGAAAACGATAATTACCTCAACGAGGCTCTATTCAAATATTTCCCAATCAACCACGGAAAAAGGTAAATTTATTGTTAAACCATTTGAAAACTCCCAAATGAATCTTTTTGTTTCACCCTCAGACACCGTGAAATTGACAAGATGAAAAAATTGAAAGTTGTAGTTCGGTCGTGAATACGTTCAAAAAACAATGCTAAGCGTATTCTTGCCGAAAATAATCTCAGGCACTACGAAAGCTGTTTTATCTGCACGCTCAAACCCTAGAATGCACCAGTTCATAAGAGAATGGTGTTTGCGAATTCGTTTTCATTCACGAATGACAAAAATTAAAGCGAGTTGTAAACACAAGCGTAATAACATAAATCCGTCGCACGATGTTTAGCAAGCAAGTCACCTGCTGGATTGTGATGCTTTCAAAGTACTTGCAAACGCGGGTTTGGGAGGTAAGCCCATTTTAAGTAAATTTGATAAATTAATAATCTAGCTATCAACAGAAGCCCGGAGGCTTCTGCTATCAACTACATTCATATTAATGTTGAGCCGCCATCCTTATTTTTTGATCTTCCACTATGACAGGTCTTTTTTTCCCGCGATGTGAAACTTTTGGCGCCAAATTAAAGATTACAAGTCTAGAATAGACAAGGTATAATAAACCAAAGAAAAAACCTTTTAAAATTTGATTCCCCATGAAAGTTTTATCTGTTTGAGCAGCTAGTAGGATATTTTTGTAAACAAAGAAGTTTAATAGTCGCTGTTCTGAAGAACTCGTCAGGAGGATGCTTCTTCGCACTCACTGCATTTTTTACGCGGACTAGTGAAAATGTGCGATGTAAGGGTTATGCCTTACATTTGAGAGGATTTTTTTTTTATTTAAAAGATAGCATCGGTTTTCCTGCAGCTGGCACCAGCCAATTCTCAAACACAGTTGCGTGACGGCTTTGATTCCCAGAATTTTCGACCAATTTTGCGTAGTGTATTCTCGCAGTTAAACTAACACACAAAAAAAAGCTCATAAAATACATTGCTGTCCCCTGGACTTGTGTATTATTCCGTTTTCTCTTCGAGGTATATTTTTCCAAAGTCTATGCGAAGAGTAAGCGAGATATTGATAAAACTGCAATTGTATCTAAAATACTTGCAGATCTGATCGACGGCAGCGTTTTTAGTTTCACAACATGAGCTGAAACTTTTGCCGTGTAATATTGGAAAACAACATGTGAAAGCTTCACACCGATAAATTCCATCGCTCATGTAGACATTAGTTTTGGATTTTATTTAACCATTACATTTAACCGCTGGATTCCCTTTGAATGAAAAATTTTCGCCCCCGAATTTTTCAACTTGCGCGACATACTCGCCGTGTTGCCGTGTAATATTGGAAAACAACATGTGAAAGCTTCACACCGATAAATTCCATCGCTCATGTAGACATTAGTTTTGGATTTTATTTAACCATTACATTTAACCGCTGGATTCCCTTTGTGTTGCTGCCTCACGGCTTTATAACTAATGGACTCAAAATGTTGGCTACTTTGCAAGTTAAACTACTTGAAAGGATTCTAACGGGACAACTAAGCCGTGCATAACTACAATTATGCACACCTTCTCAGAATTTTGAGATGAGTGACATCGTAGACTCGCCGTTCAAGCGTACTGAAACCTCAGGTGTCAGTCAAATCAACTTTGTTTTCAACATTGCAGTGACCTTGCGATTGTTAGTGTGTTAATTAGATGCGATTAGTAATCAATTGTTCGAAGATTATTAACTGTAGAACTCGTCAGGAGGATGCTTCTTCGCACTCACTGCATTTTTTACGCGGACTAGTGAAAATGTGCGATGTAAGGGTTATGCCTTACATTTGAGAGGATTTTTTTTTTATTTAAAAGATAGCATCGGTTTTGCTGCATCTGGCACCAGCCAATTCTCAAACACAGTTGCGTGACGGCTTTGATTCCCAGAATTTTCGACCAATTTTGCGTAGTGTATTCTCGCAGTTAAACTAACACACAAAAAAAAAGCTCATAAAATACATTGCTGTCCCCCTGGACTTGTGTATTATTCCGTTTTCTCTTCGAGGTATATTTTTCCAAAGTCTATGCAAAGAGTAAGCGAGATATTGATAAAACTGCAATTGTATCTAAAATACTTGCAGATCTGATCGACGGCAGCGTTTTTAGTTTCACAACATGAGCTGAAACTTTTGCCGTGTAATATTGGAAAACAACATGTGAAAGCTTCACACCGATAAATTCCATCGCTCATGTAGACATTAGTTTTGGATTTTATTTAACCATTACATTTAACCGCTGGATTCCCTTTGAATGAAAAATTTTCGCCTCCGAATTTTTCAACTTGCGCGACATACTCGCCGTGTTGCCGTGTAATATTGGAAAACAACATGTGAAAGCTTCACACCGATAAATTCCATCGCTCATGTAGACATTAGTTTTGGATTTTATTTAACCATTACATTTAACCGCTGGATTCCCTTTGTGTTGCTGCCTCACGGCTTTATAACTAATGGACTCAAAATGTTGGCTACTTTGCAAGTTAAACTACTTGAAAGGATTCTAACGGGACAACTAAGCCGTGCATAACTACAATTATGCACACCTTCTCAGAATTTTGAGATGAGTGACATCGTAGACTCGCCGTTCAAGCGTACTGAAACCTCAGGTGTCAGTCAAATCAACTTTGTTTTCAACATTGCAGTGACCTTGCGATTGTTAGTGTGTTAATTAGATGCGATTAGTAATCAATTGTTCGAAGATTATTAACTGTAGAATCTTCCAAACACGATTAATAATCGTGAGTTTTACGACTATTAACTGCAATAGACCGAGTATAGCTAAACATCGTGCGACGGATTTATGTTATTACGCTTGTGTTTACAACTCGCTTTAATGTTTGTCATTCATGAATGAAAACGAATTCGCAAACACCATTCTCTTATGAACTGGTGCATTCTAGGGTTTGAGCGTGCAGATAAAACAGCTTTCGTAGTGCCTGAGATTATTTTCGGCAAGAATACGCTTAGCATTGTTTTTTGAACGTATTCACGACCGAACTACAACTTTCAATTTTTTCATCTTGTCAATTTCACGGTGTCTGAGGGTGAAACAAAAAGATTCATTTGGGAGTTTTCAAATGGTTTAACAATAAATTTACCTTTTTCCGTGGTTGATTGGGAAATATTTTAATAGAGCCTCGTTGAGGTAATTATCGTTTTCAAAGTCACGGTTTTACAAACGTTTCACCACATCATCGGTCACGCTGGTGAGTTTGTTGTTAATCCAACTTCTTGCGTTGTTGTTCGCAGGAGAGCGAAAACCGTGGAAAAAACTGATCATTCGTGAACTGACTAATCCCATAAAAGCAAAAATATTGAGAAATTTTATCACCTCAAGGGTTCATTTCTGCAAAAATTATATCGAAGCAAGTTCCATCGAGACTAAAGTGCTTAACTTTGAAATATTTCTCGAGTGGAAATCTGTTTTAACTGTTTGTTGTGACCGAGATCGGCAACTTACGATTATTAACCATGTTTGCCTGTCAGATGCGATCATTAATTGCGCGTTCCAAGATTATTAACCGTAGAACCATCCAAACACGATTAATAATCGTGAATTTTATGATTATTAGTCGTAAAGTACACAATTATTAATCGCAGAACATTAATCGTGTTGACTAGAGCAATGTACCTTCTAGGTTGTTGAGCTTAAATAAATAGTGACAAATTGGTCAATGGAAACCTTTTTTTTCTCAGTCAATTCAAGTCTATGTTTTAGAATGAATGGATTAAAACCTATATTTGTGTAAACCTGAAGGAGTTCTCACATAACTTTCCGCTAAAAGTGTACGCATTGTTGATTGCTGTTTGCTCACATTAACTTACCACAGCGAAGAAATATCAATACCATTTCGAGGCAAAAGCACTGTCTTTTGCAAAGGAAAGAGAACTTAGCAGCGATATACAATTCTGCTTTTCCAAGAGAAGTGGTATTTTTAGTGGTATTTTGACAGTATTTCGCAGAAACCTTTCGAATATTTGGCAGACTGTCGGATCCGCGGGTCGTGTCTGTTTCACTGTGAATGGATTCTTTCACGTGCATTGAGGTTTTTTTTTTAGCAATTTAGAACAGATATCAGCTTGAAGCTACATGAAAGCGGTTAGTTCATGGCCCTTCATTTGATTTTGCCACGGAGTCGATGGCAATTTTGCAGCGTGTTCACCTTGAAATTAAAACGAAAAACACCCGACGCATATATCAAACTTGATTACTTTTCGGAAAGAAATGTCGAGCAGCCTTGCAAATTTGACCAGCTAAACTTTTTTCCGTAATGGCGGCTGGAGATCGAAAATTTCCTCATGACAAACTCTGGTGAACGTACGAATAATAACCTGAGATGACGCCACGTACGATTAATAACTGTGCTTTCTACGGTTATTAATCGTAACTTGCATGCATAATAACCGTAAGTGACACCTTTCCAGTATAATAACCGTAGAACACCGCATTGTACGGTTATTATATTGGTTTGACGCGAATAGTATGTATAATAACCGTACAATAACATATAGTACGGATATTATCCTGTGCTTCAAAAGTATTTTGACACTCCAGAAGTAAATTGACACCTGTTTAAGGCTTCCAACTTCTACTTCCTCCCACCAGTCGGAAGTAGAAGTTGGAAGCCTTAATTCTTTGAAACAAGTCTTCCCACACAGTGTAAGATGTGCTGGTGTTTGATGGGCTCCGGATATACTTACACAAAAAATAATGTTTAACAGGCAGCGAGTGATTGACATCAGCCTCATACCTACACCCTGACATCATCACTAGTTAAATTGCTATAATTTGTCGAGTTAATAAACCACCCAGAAAGTCACCTTGGATGTTTTTCTGTTACAAAATTAACTCAATGCTCCAGTATTCAAGACTTACAAGCACTGAAAAGGAACACTGATTAATGATCAGTGATCAAATTCAGTGTATTTGTTACCATTGATTGGCATTGATTTATATCAATCATCAATAAGTTTAATATCCTGTCCACATTACCTCTTAGTGTAGAGCTCATATAGGGTGTGTCCTTCATGACACACCAGGGTACAGGCTAAACACACTCCTGCAGGGTTTGCATCTGATGGTGAACATGTCCCACATGCATAGAGAGCTTGACGTTTCACATACCCCTGTAATAAAATAATAACATGTAGCATCACACTGTTTTGGTTAGCTGTTCAGACTTTTGCTTTCTTACACAGTTTGTCAAGGGCACATTCAATCCAAGGGTTTTAATAAGTGTTGATCAGTTTGAGTGGCATGGGGTCTTTTGGAACAACTGTATTCCTAGCCTCCCATGCAGTTATTCTTGGGGGAACTGTATAATCCTTTCCCACCAAACTCCTGCCAGGGAGACATGCTCATTCTGCTTAGCAAGCTACATTCATTTGATGAACTTAAGTTCTGACAGTCACAGTATCTGCAACATTGTATAACTTACAAAGGCCATCTTTCAGCCAACCACCTTGTGAAGCTGACCAGCATCATATCCAAATCTATGATACACTGTATCACAATGCCTTGTTCACACAAACTTGTCCATTAGAGTTAAACAGTTATGACTAAAACAGAATGTGAAATTCTTCAGGCACCTACAGAAAACTTTGTAATAGAGATCAAAAGTTGAAGGCTGTAACATGCAGCATCAAACAGTTTTTCATGAAAACAATTAAGAATAGAGCAAGAAGATTGCCAGAGGGTGAGACAGGTCAGGTGCCTGCCACTCAAAAGGGGAAGGGTTATTGTCACATTTTTCAAGCTCCATCTCAGCAGGTTTAACATGAATTTAACAGAGCAGCCTTAAAACCCGCCACTACTTCCCCACTGAGTGGCTGCTGGCATATGCATCATTTAAGCTTACAGAATGTTTATATGATACTGGAATCACTTTCATTCCAGTACAGATGAGAAATGTATACTGTGGGTGTACAACAGTTATATTACAGTACGAGTCCTATTCTGTCAAACTCTGGGATTTCATTCATTCTGTTAATTTGAAGGCCTTTTTATGAGTTTCTTTTTAACTGGGAAGTTAAGTCAAAATTTGTCTCATTATTGGTTGTTGGATGATTGTATGTAATGCTTAAACAATGTCAAGAACAATGGGAATGAACTGGCCATGGTAATGAATATGCCTTATTACATGGGTTACTCTCTTTTAGCTTTGCATTTGCTTTGATAATAATTATGACAGGAATATGGCACTACATGTATGAGCACATTTTTGTAAGAAGTCACCACTTCTTACAGATGAAGGTGAGTAAGCATCAAAAATCTTTGATTTTCACTTTATTTACTTTATCCCTCCCAACCATTCTTTGTGTTGGTTCTATTCTCCCTCGTGATTGGATACTCAGACACAATGGGAATGGAATGTCAGGCTCGGTTCAGCAAAGGCTGGTTGGGAGGAAGAATAGGACCAACACAAACAACGGCTGTGAAGGAGGCTAATCAGTTGTGTAATCAATTACTGTTGTCGGTGGTGTTGTAAGAAATCTACCTTATCTATTGTACTCAATTTGGTTCCCAGAATGCTGGAAATTGTGACCCTCCATGGGAAAACAGTGAATAAGGTGAACACACGCGCATGGCATGTTCACATGTTGGAACAAAAGGAGCGCGACTCAACACGTTAGTTGCATGTGAGTAGCCTACCTCATTAAAGTTGAAGCCTTTGTTTTTCATGCATGATAAAGACAAAAGAGCATGCAATGAGCTTTGCATGCATTTTGACCATCTTCAAACATGCTTACCGTGTCAACTTCAAACACACTGAACATTAATTCCATCAAGCGCACATTGCAAGAAATAACTGGTGAAATGTTTCCAACAATTTGTATTGCCAAGGACCATCTTTCAAAGTGACATACTAAACAAAACCACTGAAACAAAAAACAACCGAAACCACTGAAATGCGAACTACTGAAATAACTTTGTCCACCAAAGAAAACCACCAAAATGAACGAAACAAAACGAATGAAACCAGAATAATAATAATAATTTAATAATAATTTAGAACTTATATAATGCATTTTCCATGTGTATATGATCAAATGCACTTTACAAGCAGATGAAATTGGAATTTGGAAATGTTGGTTTTTGTGGAGAGGGGAAAACCGGAGAACCGGGAGAAAAACCTCTCGGAGCAGAGAAGTGAACCAACAACAAACTCAACCCACATATGACGTCGAGTCCGGGAATCGAACCTGGGCCACATTGGTGGAAGGCAAGTGCTCTCACCACTGCGCCATCCCTGCTCCCCATAATCTAATAACCTTGTCAACAAAACAAATCAAACCACCGAAACGAAACTACAGAAACCGCCGAAATTGAAACTTATTACTACAGAATCATCTCGTGAATAAAACAAAACCAACGAAAACTCTATGAACCCCGTGTAATCCAACCAAATATTTGCTCCAATGTAGCAAACATCGTGAAACATGCTTTCAACTTTTCGCTTTTGATTTCGCTTTTGACACACATTTTTTACGGTAATTACAAACTCTACAGCAACCAGATGCCATTTTCATCCAGAGAAGGACTTGTTTTGAATATCGCTAGCTTTGCTTTACTATTATTTTTTGTTATTGAATACTTTCTACCATGTAATTTTCTCACAACACAAGATAAACACACAAATTGCTGTTTAGCTTACAACTGGCTTCCAAAGTGAAAGGAGTTCCAAAACTACTTTCTTGTTTGGCTCTGTTACTTAATGATAACACTGTAGCAAAAAGGTAAACAATGTTTTCTACCACCAGTGAATTTGTTACCCCTGCCTCCTGCATCTCTGATGCATAAAAATCCCCAAAGTTGCAAAATAATTCACAGCATGCGCCCTGCAGGATTCAAAGATCAATTGATCGATCAAAACATTTTTTGAAGGATATCCTGTTTGTGTGATTTTAAATCTTGGAAATCTGTAGTAAAACCTATCTCAAGTCAAGAGAGCAACAATTATCATTATATTTTCTGCCTAAAACCATATTCATGCCCTCACAACAATTGCGAAATTAAGACATATTGTTCCTAATCGAACCCTTCTTGATATTTATATAAGACTCTCATTGCTCCTTATATAACGTATGGACTAACTTCTTGGGGAAATGCATCTAAGACCTTGTTAAATAAAGTCCTTGTCCTTCAAAAACGTGCACTCCGTCTTATTCACTTTGCTCAACCAAGGGAGCATGCAATACCCCTCTTCTTGAAAGGAAAACTTCTACCGCTCCAATTCCTATATTATGAGAAAATTGCTAATTTAATGTACAATATCAGTACTAATTCTGCACCGACTATGGCAAGCCAAATGTAGCAATATTCAACTCATCTAATTTTATATTCAGTTATGTATTTTGTTTTCAACTATTGGTTTAATATTCAACTTTTATTCAACCTTCAACACATCATTCAACATTCAACTATTTATTCAACATTCAACTAGTCATTCAACATTCAACACATCATTCAACGTTCAACTATTCATTCAACATTGAACGCATCATTCAACATTCAACTATTGAGTTAACATTCAACTATTGATTTAATATTCAACTATTCATTCAACATTCAACGCATCATTCAACATTCAACTATTTATTCAACATTCAACTAGTCATTCAACATTCAACACATCATTCAACGTTCAACTATTCATTCAACATTGAACGCATCATTCAACATTCAACTATTGAGTTAACATTCAACTATTGATTTAATATTCAACTATTCATTCAACATTCAACGCATCATTCAACATTCAACTATTCATTCAACATTCAACACATCATTCAATATTCAACTATTCATTCAACACTCAACGCATCATTCAACATTCAACGAGTCATTCAACCGGGCAGTATAAAAGATGGACTGCGGACCTGGACTGCGGACTGGGTATAAAACGTGGACTAAGTATAAAATGAGGACTGAAGGCTGCAGACTAGGTACAAAACAATGTGCAAAAGGCGGGTGTAGTCATGGCCCACCCTATGGCCTCCCGGCGGTCGTTTTTTTTTTTTAACTCAGTTCATCCTGTGTAAACTGAATTCATTTTTTCCATCAACACTCCCTGTCATACTAACGACTCTCTTGGTGGCGGTTCGCTCAAAATTTTCAGTGTTAAACAGACTCGTGGTAGATTGGAATCAGGAAAACCAGAATGCCGTATAAATACAACTTTTGGGCAGCTATCAAGAAGCTATGGTCCTATTCCGTGCAGATCATCCAGCGAACTGGGTCCCAGTTTCTGTCACTTGCGTGAACCAGCGATGACTGAAGAATCCAAACCAGCTTGAAATAGTGTAGCATCCAAGCATGTAATACACCTGCCCGTAGCCTTTACGATATGAAACGTAATTATTTTAATACTGAAGGCCTCGTGTTTTCCCGTCGTTGGAACCGTCGACAGTGTAAAGTTTATGCACATGTCATTGGCTTTCCAGTGGGGTCGACTCCTGGGCCTACCATGGAGACATGTGGGGGACAATAAGGAGATGAATGTGATTCTTTGCCTGAGGGTAGGGGAAAATCTTGACATTGTTTTACATCACAGATTAGGGGTGGGGAAATTCACAAGTTTGAAAAGCACCTCACCCAATGGGCTTTGTCTTGAGAGATTCCCCAACCCCCGGGGTAAATTCCTCAAGTTTGCTTGACTGATTTTACAATGCCCCTGGTTAGCCCGGGGGTCGATCCCACGGGGAAGCACATTGCGTTACGCCTGGTGGTCAGAGCACATAGATCAGGTGTTTATTCTTATATACTTTTGAAACAAAAATTGAAAGTAAGTTCAGCTCCAAGGTTTTTTTTTTCTCTCCTCAATCTTTTTCTTCAAAGAACATTTTGGAAATTGCGACAGGAAACATAATTTGGGACAGCATCAAAAGAATCAAATGCACGTGCATTACCGTGGGAACGGTGAACAGTGATTGGTTGAAGTTTTCCCAAAATTTACATACCTCAGGAGACGTGATTGTCTTGGAATTTTGGAAAACATTTAATTTAAAAAGAACTAAAGGTCTAAAATATTCCGAATTCAGTTCTACCACGAGTCTGCTTAGCAAATTTGAGCGAAACGCCGCCGAGAGAACAGAAGAGAGTCGTAGGTATGACAGATTGACGGAGAAGGTTGTTTACAAAGGTTTCCAGCAATGTTGCACTTTGTTGACAGCTGTATTAATTTCAGTTTTTTTTTCTTAGCAAGAAGACCCGTCACGCGAGATTCCCACCATTTTTATAGGCTATGTCTACACTATACCGGATAGCTCTTGTGTCAGCACGAAAACCACATCGGATAGGGCCTTTGTTCACATTCAAAACGATGATTTCGGCACAATTTTTGCGTCGGAGCGATGCTGGGCCGCTGCGGTCTTGAAAGTGAATCGTCACATATCGGATAGGTTTTTTCGTGACACTTTCTGGAGTAGTGTGAACAAAGAATCGAACCGAAACGGAAATCAACAACGAGGAGCAAAAATTGGATTCTAGTGGAAAGATAGCGGCAGTTTTGGGCCACTGCCGTTCACACCAGGCCGTAGTATTTTTCACAACGGCATAAAATGCTATCCGGCATAGTGTAGACATAGCCATGCAATCATATTATATCTCCCTCGTGGAGTAGCGTGATCAAAAACTCGAACGATCGAAGAGAAAGGACCCTGTTATTGAAAACAGTATGTTCGTGTTTTTTGCACTGAAAAGGAAACTAATTTTACTAGAAAACATTGCAAAAATATTGAAAAACTTAAAACCATCTCGGTTAAAATTTTAAAAGAGCCTGTTTTAAACGGGATTACGCCTCACAGAATTGAAAGTATATCAACAATACGATAGAGAAAGTTTGCTGTTGAAGTCTCGTTTTCGATTATATCTGATCTCCTGATCTGATTTGTTAAGAATGATGGTTAGTTGGCTTATATGTATCATTTATTTTCAGTTGACTAGCTAGCTTGTGCAAAGTGGGATTGCGCATTAAACTAGTTCAAAACAACTGGTAGATGCTGTGGACATTATTACCTGGCGTTTCTTCAAATCCAGTAGCACGCTATAAACCCGCGGTGCGAAACACCAAGTTTTAAAAAATTGACCACCAGTAGGCCATAGGGTGGGCCATAGCCTACACCATGGCCTACGCCACGGTTTGTCCATACCCGCCTTTTGCACAGTGTTTTGTACTCAGTAAGCGTTTGGTTCCTAGTCCTCATTTTACGACCCAGTCCGCAGTCCGCACTCCAGGTCCACAGTCCACAGTCCACAGTCTATCTTTTATACTGACCGGTTGACTGACTCGTTGAATGTTGAATGATGCGTTGAATGTTGAATGAATAGTTGAATGTTGAATGATGCGTTGAATGTTGAATGAATCGTTGAATGTTGAATGATGTGTTGAATGTTGAATGATGCGTTGAATGTTGAATGATGTGTTGAATGGTGAATGAATAGTTGAATGTTGAATGATGTGTTGAATGTTGAATGACTAGTTGAATGTTGAATAAATAGTTGAATGTTGAATGTGTTGAAGGTTGAATAAAAGTTGAATATTAAACCAATAGTTGAAAACAAAATACATAACTGAATATAAAATTAGATGAGTTGAATATTGCTACATTTGGCTTGCCATCAACATCTGAGCATTTTTTTACTACACAATCCGCACTTAATGTTCAAATTAAGGCCTTTTCACGTGTTGGTGTTAAGATCTGGAATGGGATACCAACTAGTCTAAAAAAACTTATCCAAAAACTCTTTTAAAAAAACTATAAGAACAAAACTAATTGAAATACTAGAATCTGAAACCCATATGTCGAGATAGATACCTTAATTAACTTGATGAAAAATTAAATTTCCGACTGGAGTCAAGTTTTAGTCTCTAGCTTTCCCCTTTAGATTTTACCTAGACAGTAATATTTACATGTTGTTAAGCGATTTTTGATTCTGTTTAATGTAATCCTAAGACGAATCAGTAATAATATTAATAATAATGTTAACATTTATAATAGTAATATTTAAGGACTGGTCCGCCTCGATTAGCTGTAAAGCTATTTGCGGCCCAGTCCACCAAGAATTATCCACTTGCAAAAGAGTTGAAATAAACTTGAACTAAACTTGAACTTGAACTACAAAAATAGTCCAGAAGTAATTTCTGAACAACTTAACAGAAGCATTTCCACACAAATGCCGTAAAAGCTCTATTAAGCCCCCGAGGTGCTTATTTAATTTCAGGCCTTATTAATGGGGGGCTTATTGGAGAGGGGGGTTTATTTCAAATCTTTGAACACGCCATTTTCATGTTAAATAGTTTCTTTACAAATCTCAAACAACTGCAGTAAAACATTACTTAAATACCAAGTGGGAAACAGTATTGTGTGATTTATTGTATATTTGTTTAAAAACAAACAACAGGGCCGCATAAAGCATATTTCGTAAGAGGGAATAGGAGGGAATAATTACATAATCTCATGTCCAAAAAAGGGGGGGCTTATTAGAGAGGAGGGGCTTATTACAAAAACTGATTCCCAAACAGGGGGTTATTAGAGAGGGGGGCTTAAAAGAGAGGGGGAACTTAATAGAGCTTTTACGGTACTCCAACATTAAAATTTCTTTTATTGCAAATGCTGCCATTTTGATTTACCTGATGGAGTGGTTACTCATTATGTTTACCATGTATGGAAAGCATGTGGGTGAACAAAAATAACCGACAACGTTTCAGGGCTGATAAATTAAAATATGGGATAAAGTGTACCTTTTTCTTGTGTGTAAACACTGAAAAGAAAATTAAAAAATGCAACCTCTGTGACATCCTCTGAGACCCAGGGGCAGAGAGTCGGGTTGGGACGAAGATTCAGGACGAGCGAAAGTTTACAAGACGGACAGGAAAGCCCCTGGGAACATTTCTTTATCTGACTAGTTCCAGAAGCCATTGACATACAGTTTCCTGATCGGGCGGAAATTTTCTGGCAAGGAATTTTATTCTGCCCAAATCAGAGATCAGCTTATATATCGCACACTTTTCGTGAATTCTTATACCGAAGGTCAAACGCCCAATCTGCTGTCAGCCATATTTTCGATCGCTGTATCAACACTTAGAGGAAAGTTATGGTGGAAAGGGGCCCACAAAACTCAGATATCGACAAATTCAACTTCTACTCAAGCAAAAATCACTTGCAAGGAACTAGAAAAATAGGTCTGCGCTGCGTACATGTGTCTAGTGCAAAATGAAATGAATATACTATTAGATGATTGTGATTGAATGCTTACTGCACTTTAGGTTCATTTGGAAGGTATGGTGAGTGGATGTCAATGGGTGCACAGGTGTACTGAAGCGCAGTAGTTCTTAGGGAAGTTGGTCGGTAGTCTATCTATTAACTTAGACTATGAGTTGCAAGTTCTGTAAGCAAATTGATCCACTGCCTTTCTGCTGAAGAGAAACTACAAAGTTATAGAGGCTGGTCCAACTGTGTTATCAAAACAAAAAAGTCTTTGTTGTGCATAAACGCCACTGTTCTTGACATTAGTACACTGTTGGGGGAAATATATTCAGACAGTCCTGGTGGTTTTTTGTGAGTGGTGACATGGTATTCAATAAAGGATTCTAAGAGATTACAGTACTATCATTACCATGTTATGTATTTGAAGTAAATAATCAAAGTACAACTGTGAAGAAGTCGTGGATATGTGACCTTATTTGCGATAAGGGGGATTAAGCCAAGGTGACTCGAGGAAATGGCGTTTTAACTAGTTTAAACGGGTGAAAACTCTTTCTCGAAAGTGTTTAAACAACTTTTTAATGCGTTCCGAAACGTCCAGCTCTTTTGAGCATCAATTTTATTGTTCATGAGCCTAACACAATTTAACCTAGGGGTTCATATTTACATATTCGTGTTTGAATGAATTATCGAGGCAGGGAGATATTGTGGGAGTTAAAAAAATGTGCTCCTTTTGTAAGGTTTCTGTCTTGTCCGTATGGTCGGATAAATATCAGGCGAAAGGACGATTTCGCCAAAACAAAGCCAGCCAAACACTGCCGCATTTCGAGAAAATTGTTACACAAAGCTGTCGAATGAACGTGAACGCAACCGAAATTTGACATATGCAAATTATGCTTTTTTACTGCCGGTCGGAAATGCAACATTTGCCGTCGTTTTCACAAACAACCATCGACGCCACGCTTTTGGATACAAAAATAATCAAGTTTCATTCAAAACTTTTACTGAAAAAATGGCGCGTTTAGTTAAAAAGAAGACTATTTCTCAAAGCAAACTTGTGTTTACATTGTGGCTAGACACGATGGCGCAACCTAAAAATAATTTCATTTTAGATTGTATTGTTTCGTTAGAATGTTATTTCCAACGCTGAAAATGGCTTCGCTTTTGCAGCTATATTGGTGTCAAAAGTTTTCGTCGTCAATTCCTGTACACACTTGGAAAATATCTTGGGTTGAACGGCTCATATATTTTTTCCACAGATCGTGAATTGGATGAACAAAGGAGAAGCTGCGCTTGTGACGGAATATTGATTATAATTTCTTTCGCCGTTCGGCTGTTTGATCGGACGTTCCTTTTGCCATTTACTTCATTCGATCTGAGCTGAAATAAAGTTACTTTACTATTTTTTTCATTCTGTTCATCGGTTCGACTGTTGCTCCTCAGACATTACTTTGGAAAGCCGATAGAGGTGTTCCGGCAATACTTCGGAAAATCGATATCTATTGGTGTGCCGTTGACATATCGATTTGTTTACATCTGAGTGAGTGACAAATTTGCATAATCTGCCCCCTAACAATACTCGTTCCTACGCTTCGCGTATCCACGACTAAAAAAGGGAGAACAGTAACTCCTCAAAGAAAACCAATTTTATTAACCCACAACACAACCTAGAATGCTTAATGAATAATAAGGTAACAGTTTTTCTATTATACAGTGGATTCCACAAAGCAACCTACAACACTTAATGAATAATAAAGCAACAGTTTTTTCCACTATACTGTGTGTCCTTTGTCCTTATTAACTCAGAGTTATAATGTAACAACTGAATTTGCATTGTCAACATTGGATTCACAGCAGTTAGGCCTTATTTCCAGAACCTTGAATGTGGAAAAGTCATAAGTGATTTTTAGACAGTCAAATGATAATATGACCTCTTACAACCGTTCCTCAGTAACATTAGATTCACTCAATGACTTGTGGTTTTGTTCATTAAAATAATAATTATGAGAGATATTAATGTGGAAAAAGGTTAAAGTAGTTTTAGTTTCATTCTTTTTAAGAATGACAAGTGCATAAAAGTTATTACCACATTTGCTTGTGCTTACGGTGCCACTGCAATTTTGGCATTTAACAGTGGACTTGGAATCATCTAATGCTACTTTCTTTGAGCAATTTGTACACACTTTGTATGAAGACAAAGTTGTGGTCCCGATTAGTTCAAAGCAATCTGTTTTTTCCTTGAAGGAAGTGGCTTTGGTGGCAGGAGTAATATTTGCAAAGTCTTTACACTGATTAATTGAGCAACGCAACTGGGAAGTTACATGAGATAAAATGGTAGCTTCACGCTTCAGACGGAGATTGTTGAAGACATAGGTTTTCTCCTCCTCAACTTAGTTGACCAATGAGTCCCACATTACAAGTTTTACAGAGCCAGTAGGATTGGTAAGCTGGCATTCTCTTACTGAGATGTTTTCAATCATGCTGCTCGTCTCTGTTATAATGAGAAATTTCCGCGTTGACAAATCGAGAGAAACATTTTTTTCGTCTTTCGGAATTTTTCGTTCGTTTGCGACTTTTAGAATGTTGTTTGTAGATTCTACTACAAAAATTCATTTTTCTTGAGCAAAATATTTTAATCCTTCGCGTTTGTAACTACAGTAACGAAACGCTATTCATATCCCATAATACTACTACTACAGTATTGTGCAAAAGTAATGCAAACGAAATTCGACGAATTTCGTTCTTTGTTCTCGCGAACTTTCGCGCGAAATTTCGCGCGATATTTCGAGCGAAATTTCGAAAGTATCGCACGATATTTCGGAGGGTCAAACGAAATATCGCTATCGCGAAAATTCGCAGAAGCGAAAATTCGCGGGGCAACTCGCAGCAACTACAATGACTGAGAACCTTAGTGACAGCAAGGTTCACATCGCTTCCGATCACACAGCCGAAAAGTCAGTCTGAATACCTGAACAAAACTTATCGTAATCTGACTTGTAAACGTTTACTAACAAATGAATGTCAACCTTAATAAAACAACAATAAAATATAGAAAGATCACCTACCTACTTGGAGTCAAACACACAAGTAAGCGAGAAATGTTTTTCATGACAAGAGCGTACAGGCATGTGAAAGTCGCGCGAAACATAAAACACTTCAGTCGACCGTAGCATGAAGTTCGATTATGTTCCTTGACCGTTACCGCTCTAATACTTGTGTGATGCTAACGAGATGAAAATATAACCTCTGATTGAGAATAGTCCACGTTCAGTTTCTTAAAAATATACTGATTAGGATTAAGTGGAAAGTGCTGGAAGATAGTAAACAAAACGAATTGCGGTTGTTTCACCAACGAGCAACAAACAATTCAGTCGACGGAAAGTGGTGCCTAAATTTAAAATGTTAATTCCATGACCATAATTCTCTTATACTTGTGTAATGCTAACGAAATGAAAGGAGTTCCCAGAGATGGTTGCAATGGCCGAGATTGTTAACGTCAAATGTCCAAACTTTTCGGAAACAACGTATTTGCATAAAGCTAAGATAATGCTTCTCAAATTACACGTGCAACACATTTGAAAAGTCACGTTCGATCCGACGGGATTCATATTACTTGCGCGCTAAACCTCAATGCAACAAATGGTTTTCAACGAATATGTGGGTGATCATTGCGGTTATGAACACTACTTAAGCAATAGTGTAAATAAAGCCTGGAAAAAAAAGACTAGGCAATTCAGGCTTGTGCAAGATTCGAGACTGTGTGGAGACAACGCACATGGCCGTATTGAGTCTGACAAAGCCTTGTTTTTGTCTTGAAGAATAAATACATTTAATGTTGCTGGAACTCATGCAAGTGTGTAGTGTCTTTCAGTTTTACTTTCTAAAACAGACCATGAACAGGTAAATTTCATTTCCAGAATGTGAAACCTTTAAATGGAGGCGTAAACATGCACAGACATTTTAGAATTTGCTTGGCACGTGTTAATGTTTACATGTCATGTTTGTGGTGTGAGGGAGATAGAACGAAACTATAATAAATGTATCATTTATAGCAAGCGAAAAATCACTGGATACAAACGAAAATTCGCTCGAAATATCGCTAAGTGCCACGAAATTTCGCTCGAACTATCGGGGAGTGCCGCGAAATTTCGCTCGAATTATCGCGGAGTGCCGCGAAATATCGTTGTCGCTCAAACAATAGGATTCCCGAAATATCGTCGAAAATTCGCTCCAAACGAAATTTCGCTAATTATCGTCGAATATTCGCGAATATTCGCGAAATTCGTCGAATTTCGTTTGCATTACTTTTGCACAATACTGTACTAGTACTACTGCTGCCATGGGCCGAGCCCACATAGCGCCAACACAAACGATCGCCACTCCTTGCGGTCCTGCGCTAACACTGTTGCCTCTTCGAAGGAAAGTTCAGAGTCTTGCAGGTCTCTCGACACTGAATCTTTCCAGCGCATGCGCTGTCTGCCTGGGCGACGGCCTCCTCGTGGTTCCCAGAGGAGCAAGCGGCGGGGCAAGCGAGTTTGGTGCATACGGATGACATGTCCGAGCCATGTAAGATGTGTCGTAAGATGTTAATGAGCGGTACTAGGCTGGTTCTCTCGAAGATCACTTCATTTGGCACATGGTCTTGCCAGGAGACGCCAAGAATTCTTCTTAGGCATCTGGTGTGGAACGCTGCTAGTCGTTTCTCTTCCTGGACGGTGGTGTTCCAGCTTTCTGAGCCATACAATAGAGTCGATAGAACTACTGCTTGGTAAATAGCAGTTTTCGTGGGCATCTTGATAGATTTGTGGCGCACGACAAGTAGGAGTCTGTTGAAAGCATTCGCTGCTTTTCCAATACGGTTGTCTAGTTCAGGTGTGAGGTTGCCGTTATGTGATATTATGCTTCCCAGATAGACAAATTTGTCGACATTTTCAAGAGAGTTTTGATTGCTCAAGGTGGTAGTGATATCATTTCTTTCCTTTGTCACGTCCATGACCTTGGTCTTCTTCGAGTTGATAGTGAGACCAACTTTTCTTCCCTTCTCTTCTACTTCAGATGTTGCGTGTTGCAGTCTCTGTTCTGACTCATCAATCGGGGCAATGTCGTCCGCAAAATCGAGATCGGATAGTCGCTGTTGTTGGTAGCGAGAACTTCTTCATTTTTCAAGTACAATCCCTAGGTTGTTCTTGTCCAGGGAGTTCTTGACAACCCAATCGATGACAATGCCGAACAATAGTGGGGACCAAACACAGCCCTGTCTTACTCCTGTTGTCACTTCAAACCAATCTGTCATTTCATCATCTACCTTCACGCAACATATTGAGCTGTCATAGGTATTCTTCATGATGTTAATTAACTTCCTCATAATAAGGCATCCAGTACCAAAGCACGGAACATGCATTGGAAAATAATAAGGGTTATTGCGTAGTGTTTAACTGTCGTAGAATGATTTATAAGTCGAAAAATTCATTTTTTTTAATGTTAAAACTTTCGCGATGAATTTTTTCTTCCTTCAGTGTGGTTTGACATACAAAAGATCGTATTCGCTCGAGAACGATCGTGAGCTTACGCTCCAGACTTACCACGTTATCAGTTTTATAAACAATTATGTTCATAAGATAATGTTGGTCGCGCTTTTCTTTTCATGTTGTTTTATGAAATATATCTTTATTTTTCATATCAGTCATTTAGGATGCTGTTTCAGTAGGTTAGTGAACTGATGCGAACACGTTCATCTGATCCGAAAGTGAAGCTGTTCTGCGACGATCCCTTGATTGTCTATTATTGCTTTACTGAGCACTGCTGTGTCAAATTGCACGGTTTTACCGAGTTATATCGCACTCTTAGTGTGGCATTGAACACGCTTAGTTGAACAAAAGTTTAGCGTGTTAAGTCGTGCCAAACAAAAGCTACCGTGACACTCATTATTTTGCTTATTAAATATGCGCATATGTGTGTCGAATAACACACTTTGCGTGCCGTGTTATCGCACGCGTGCCCGTGTCATCACCTTTTTACCTGTTTTCCCGTGGAGGGTCACATATACAGTACAACACAATTAGCAATTATTATCACAACTGCAAGGCAATCTGCATATTTTTATGCACACCTTGGGAAGAAAAGCATATTGGCCAACAGATACCAGTCAACAATATGAAAACCAAAACATTGCAATAGATCACAGTGGAACTGTACACTTTCTCTAAGGCCTTTTCATGGTCTCTCTCGAAATTGAGTTGAGATGGTTGATTGCAAGGTTCGATTTCGTGAGCAAAATATTAAACCACCAAGCTGCGTGGTTCTCACGCAATTGGCAAACTTGTCTGGCCTGTGCAACAGAAATTTCATCGCCCCAAAGAGTTTCAGGAGCGGTCCATTGCCTGTACAGTACCGGTTAAAAGTAAGTTGACAGTCTCAACTCGATCCTTGCAAGAATCGAGTATCGAGGATCCCCTTACCAAACCAACATATATGTCAACTATCTGTAACTATCTGTAACATATCTGTGACAGCACTGCAATTATCTGCAGTAGGTGTTCCCATATCTGTAAAATATCTGTAGGTAATTTACAGATATTTTGCAGATACGTAAGAGTTCCCTTGAAATATCTGTTAACTATCTGCAGTGCCATGCATGCATGATGGATCTTTATTGTTGTGCAGGTTTGATGTAGAATAAATATAAATTAAGTTTAAAGGACAAATTCAATTTCTTGTCATAAATTGAAACCAGTATAAATTATTAAATTTCCAACATTTTCATTCAATTAATTATAATTTAGGGAAAAGAAATAAACTGGCTTTGTAGATATTAGAGCATTTATTTGCACTGTAACCTTTTAGTTCAACTCACAAAACACTCACTGAATGTCCATAGCACTTTGAGCAAATATTTCATCCACTGCTTTCACTGGCAAACTTACACATTTTGTTAGCTGATACTGTTGTAAATGGCAACTCCTTGAAAAGTTCCTCTATACACTGTTTTGTTTCCAAAGACGCAAGATTGATGAAGAGACAGGGTGAAGAAGCAACAATTAAGTGAAGTGATTTTGGTCATTTTCGGATTTGACTGTTACAGTGGTATTTCTTTCACTTCGACCACTTTCAGTTGATAAGACCACAAAAAAACTTTTCCTTTCGCCCTTGAGTACTTATATAAATCGTGTGTTTCTTCAGAGAACCTCTTGCTTTCCCAATATTTATCCATCGCAAGATCGCCTTGAACACTTCAGTCCGCCATGTTGAATTTGAACAAGCTAGTTCCCAGGAAGGCCGTGAAGTCATTAACACATGCGCAACTCGACTTGAACGTCACATGGCATGCGTAAACAATGGGAAAGTGTGATTTTACGTTCTCGCGCGTGGGTTTGAACAGTTACAGACAAGTTTTATGGACTTGGCTGCGCTATACTGCTAAAATGTTCGATTCCCCTGGATTTTGCGACTCAAACACATCAGTTGAGGTGAAGAAAACAGACAGACATATAGTTCGTAAGCCACAAAATGTCCCAGGCTGTCTAGAGAGAAAGGTTAGATGTTGAAATGCATTGTTTGGATTACAGATTTCTCAATTCATATCATACATGTATGTCGCTTGTCATAAGTTCGAATTTTTCATCTCTGATACTTTTACTTCTTTTTTGTACCTTTGCCTCATCATTCTTTAGTTCTGAAGTGTTAAAGTTCTAGAATTATATTGACTGATCATTTGAGCATCACTGAAATTAACAAAAAATTAACTTCGCGTAGAATTTATTCGAAAAATGGCACACCTTTTCCACCATAGAAAGAGTGTTCTCTCAGAGTTCACATACTTTGAAGCATTCTTTGACTTTTTTTGACTAAGTCAAAACCTTGAGAGTCCTTGTGAAGCTTTAGAAGATTGGTTTAAGTCTTGCTGCTCAGCATTGTAAGAATGATAGTGTTTCAAATGTAGTCAACTTGTTAGAAGCACTTTAGCAATAAAAAGTACAATAAATTATTGTTGTGACTGAGGTTAAATGTGTGTTTTCATTCCAAGGGTTTTGGCGAGTACCTGTCCCTAGTTCACTAACCTTGCACCAGGAAGGGCAGCCCCCAAAACAGCTGATGGTCATAAAATGGCCAGTGGCCAGCCTCGATCTACATATATGCAGCATACATTATTTTGACAGATCTGCATCATTTGGCTTTGTTCTATATCTGTCACATATCTGTAACAGATATGGAAGTGTGGCCAAATTCCTATCTGTCACAGATATGTTACAGATAGTTTTTTCCAGATATTTGACAGATATGCTACAGAACTAACATATATATATGCAGCATATCTGTCAGTTCAGTAAGGGTCGAGTCCAGAATCGAGACTTGATTCACTCGAAACTCAACTCGATCCTTGTTACTCGATTCTCGCAGGAAGCACTCTATTGTTATTCATCAAGTACGCGATTCATCAAGTATGCGATTCGACTTTCCGAGTTCTTGAGGAAAGAACGCAGTTGTTCTGTATGGATACTTATGTAGACACTACAACAATTTCCGTCCGAACAATGCAACAAATTCAAGCTAAAGGACAGCGCGGTGACAAATACTGTCAAAAGTCATTTAGGTTTTGATGACTTGGTGTACTTCTCGAGGAAATATCGCATACTGCATAGAAAAAAAATAGCAAGGTCAAAAGACATTCAGTTTCTTTCAAGGTCACAGCATTGTGCTTTTCTAAATAAAAATTCCGATGCTCAATTTTAAACCGTTCATATGGCTGCTCGTTCATAAGTGCAACGAATCAAGATTGCTGCAGTTCATCGCGGACACTGTCATCAAAAGCGATCAAAATTTCAAGAAAGCAGGATATTTGTCAACGAAAATGCACAGTGTACAAGTAGGCGAATAGTGTAGTCACTAGCCAGTAGCCGCTTGGCAAGCGTAAGGAATTCAAGGCTGGCGCGATTGATCAAACAAGTTCGACAAACCCGCGCACATTGACCACGAGGATGCAAACAAGACATGGTAGCTTATCGTATGTACGAGGCCAACTTCGAAAATTGCTCATCACCTTTGAAATAAATAAATTGATAAATGTTCGATGGAACACTAGTAAAACTCCGAGGAAACATCCGAAGTGAAATACGTATAATTTGGATAGAAACATTGCCAAGATGATCTTCACTCTTCGGCCAAAAATAGTGCAAAGTAAACATTGAATAAAAGTAGCAGAAAATTTGCATACCATAACGAATTACACACATTTGTGTTTCACGTTTGGAGGAGTTACATTGTAAAATTTATTCCTAAGAACCGTCGAAAAAAATCCTGTTTTAACGAAATAAAGTTTCAAACAAGCACCATTAGTGAACACATGTATTGACACGTACGCATATCGAATTTCATCTCAAAATTATGCGTGTCTGTGACAAAAACATGCAACGCTCAGTCGGCCAAGTTTTATTCATCGAACATCTGTTACTTATTGGGAGATATTGTAGTGGTGTGTTCAGTCCTTGGCCATTCTGTTCTTTCACAAGCGTTGATTTCTGCGAATCTGCCCATCTGTCAAAGAGGTTGAATCACATTTAGAAACATATCACATACTGAACGACTACTCTTGCATCGTTTGCGTTCCTTCGAGTAGCTGAAGTTGCTTTTCAAGATGTCATCCCCAATTTGCTTGAGAGGTCTATTGAGTGATCAGCCAAGCGACAAGCTCATTATCTCTGATCTTGCGAGATGCGATCCTCAACTCGATTCTGGATGGCTGAGCCTCGATCCTCGAAAACTCGCAGGAATCGAGTATCGAGGATTGAGTCGAGAATCGAGACTCGAAAGAGACTGTCAACTTACTTTTAACTGGCACTGTACGTAAACCAGAGAAAAAAGCCCAAACCAAACAACAATGATCCTAACCAGAGAAAGAGACGGAGTTACATGCTGTTCTTCGCGTGAAGTTTACAATGCCTGTGGTCGGTCTTCATCTTGATTTTTCTAGTTCATTACAAGTGATTGTTGCTTGAGTTCAATTTTAATTTGTGGATTTCTGGGTTTTGTGGGACCCTTGCAATCAAAATGTTCAACCACTGTGGAACACACACAATGTGGAACCACTAAAAATATCGTCAACAGCAGATTGACCGCTTACTTGTTGGTGTAAGGAGTCACGAAAGGAGTGCGATATCTAAGCTGATCGCCGATTGGGCAGAAAAAAATTCCTTGCCAGAACATTTCCACCCAATCACGAAGCTGGATTTCAATAGCTTCTGGCACGAGTCCATAAAGAAATGTTCCCAGGGGCTCTTCCGACTGTCTTGTAAACTTTCGCTCGTCCCGAATCTTTGTCCTCTCCCGACTATCTGCCCTTGGGTCTCCAAGGATGCCTCTGTGGAGGCACAAAAAAGCTGAATTTCAAAGGGTGGTGGCTTCACACTGCTTCAAACGATGAACCTACCAAGAGTGTTCCGGCTGTTCCCGGCAATTCCGGGAGTGATGATGTTGCTGCCAGTGCTACCGCACCTGCTCTTATCGACCCGGTTAAACAAGGGTTAAATTAATTAAGTTATTTCAAGACCATTTATGACTTCAGACAGATTAAACGTTTGGTTACATGAAGGTTCAACCATCTTTTTAAATACTCATTGGTTTTTGGACTGGGACTCGTTAGATTTGGACTAGGACTCACCACAGCGATTTGTAACAAAATCACTGCGGGCTAAGAAATCTTGAAACATTGCTCTAAAATATCGAATTCCACTGAATGATGTGGTATGAAACATGATTGCTATGCCTAGCACGTGACATAAATTTGCCATTGATAAAATATCCATTAGTGTTCCTTTCAATAACTCAAGGTCCCTGTCGAAGGACTCAACAAGAATATTGTATCGACTTTAACAGCAGAGACATTGGCGATTTTAAATAAGACAGTGACTTGATGGCATTGCAACTGAGAAGAATGTCAAGAGTTTGTATTTTCAAAAAGTTAATTGT
>JAEMWC010001407.1:35000-42500 GCA_016490735.1 Pachyseris speciosa | reverse complement strand
CGCAAAGAAGGAACAAATTAAGGAGATGGGAAGTTAGGGAGATGGGGAGCTTGGGAGGGGGCGGAGGATAAGAAAGGTGTAAGTAACTGAAATATTAAAATCCCAAGTTTCAAGCCTTCATACAATTAATTGACACGACAAACCATAGCCCCGAGTGCATTCTTTCCCGCCCAAAACAAAGACGCCATGGTACTTTACGTTTCACTGATTTCGACAAACACTAGGAAAATAAAATACTTGAATATTAAATACACGATATCAACTGTTAGTTAACAACTCCCTTATCCCACATCAGGGTGGTGACCATTCTTATGGAAACAAAAGGCCAAGGGAAATACATCAGCCAACTAAGAAATTTGGATGTACCGCGCAAGTCATAATGCGAGAAGTCATACGATTTCCACAATTTAAGGTAAGAGTGAAAGAGCAACAGAACAGCAACCAGCTTGGGAGGGAAAAATAACCTTAGGAATTCATACAAAAAGGAATAAAATGGATAAAAAATTGTCAAAAATTTCAGATAGACATGGACACTTCCAAACGACGAAAGACTGCATCTAAAAAACTGCGGAAAGCCTTAAGTGAAGATACGGCTGGCGAAGGTGAAAAGCGAGTATACATACACTTTCCTCGCCCCGGTGACCATGCGGAACACACGACTGGAGAGGTAGGTTTTCAATAAGGAAACGATCAATATTTTCAAGGAAACTTCAAACTCAGTGCCTTATAAATTAAAAGTCTGGAGAATGTTTGTGAGTGTGCTGTCTTTCTAACTGATCGTCCCAAATAACTCATGAAAGTCCGATCTTCGCTTAGGAATGCTATTAAAACTAAATTTAAATGAAGAATGATCCTCGCAGTTGTGAACGCAATTTATGCAATTGCGAAAAGAAGCCTGAAAAATTTCAGGACTTCAACGGGGTTCGAACCCGTGACCTCGCGATTACCGGTGCGATGCTCTAACCAACTGAGCTATGAAGCCACTGACGTTGGGAGCAGGTCAATTGTGGGTTCATATGTTCCCCTGAAAGAAATGAGTGTCAATGATATATGAAATTAATCATACATGAACTGCGGAAATGAAATCAAATGAAGAATGATCCTCGCAGTTGTGAACGCAATTTATGCAATTGCGAAAAGAAGCCTGAAAAAATTCAGGACTTCAACGGGGTTCGAACCCGTGACCTCGCGATTACCGGTGCGATGCTCTAACCAACTGAGCTATGAAGCCACTGACGTTGGGAGCAGGTCAATTGTGGGTTCATATGTTCCCCTGAAAGAAATGAGTGTCAATGATATATGAAATTAATCATACATGAACTGCGGAAATGAAATCAAATGAAGAATGATCCTCGCAGTTGTGAACGCAATTTATGCAATTGCGAAAAGAAGCCTGAAAAAATTCAGGACTTCAACGGGGTTCGAACCCGTGACCTCGCGATTACCGGTGCGATGCTCTAACCAACTGAGCTATGAAGCCACTGACGTTGGGAGCAGGTCAATTGTGGGTTCATATGTTCCCCTGAAAGAAATGAGTGTCAATGATATATGAAATTAATCATACATGAACTGCGGAAATGAAATCAAATGAAGAATGATCCTCGCAGTTGTGAACGCAATTTATGCAATTGCGAAAAGAAGCCTGAAAAAATTCAGGACTTCAACGGGGTTCGAACCCGTGACCTCGCGATTACCGGTGCGATGCTCTAACCAACTGAGCTATGAAGCCACTGACGTTGGGAGCAGGTCAATTGTGGGTTCATATGTTCCCCTGAAAGAAATGAGTGTCAATGATATATGAAATTAATCATACATGAACTGCGGAAATGAAATCAAATGAAGAATGATCCTCGCAGTTGTGAACGCAATTTATGCAATTGCGAAAAGAAGCCTTCAAGGTCACGGGTTCGAACCCCGTTGAAGTCCTGAATTTTTTCAGGCTTCTTTTCGCAATTGCATAAATTGCGTTCACAACTGTGAGGATCATTCTTCATTTGATTTCATTTCCGCAGTTCATGTATGATTAATTTCATATATCATTGACAAAACTAAATTTGTTGCGATAATGGAGGACCACTTCGTAGAAGAAAAGCAATGCCTCTGCATTATAGGAAGTCTTTGCGAAGTCGCGAACGGTTTAAATTTTAAAAGCCAACAAATATTTAGCATGTGCTTCACAAGTTTACCAAAACTGTCCTTTTTATTGCCTTGTGCAATACGCCAACGCACGTCCTCTCGTTATAAGCGACATACTGTGCTACTATCCTTTGTTTTCACTCTCGTGATAAGCGGCGAAATTTTTTAACCGATGCCAAAGAAAATGTTTGCATTACCATAGGCCACCAACATGGCCGCCATGACTTCATGTGAAAATCAGCAATACACTACTACTCTTGATAAGCGTATTCTGTTTTCCATACAGATTACTGGTTTCCTTCAAAGAATGGACTCGAGATTAAGGGAACAGATAATTGATCTTGTTGATGAAGGCGTTCGTGGAGTTAACGAAATGCGGCGTCACCTTCGACACTACGTTGAAAAGGTCCTTTTCAAGGAGGGGCCCTTGCCTTCACGATCTAACAGGAGATTTTACCCCAGTAAGACAGATATACGCAGTGCCATTTACGCGTCTGTCCTGAAACAGAGGTGGTCGAAGGTAGACCAAGAACATTTTGCAGAAAAAAGTAGAGGGTTGGAGAAAAGATTGCCCAGATGATTTGTTTTTCTTTCGCCCTTATGCTCATGTAAAAGCAGATATCACAAGTGGTGAATGGAGTGAACACGATGGTGACGACGATGCCGAGGAAGAAGTTGTGGAAGTTTCCAGAGGAAAGGAGGGTCTTTTGTTCGTACACCAGACAAAATGGCAGCGCAGACTTTTGAATCGTTATGGGAACGAGTTAAGTTTGCTCGATGCCACATATCGTACGACTAAATATGCATTACCGTTGTTTTTCCTGGTGGTCAAGACAAATGTTGACTATCAGGTGGTTGGCAGTTTTGTATTGCAAAGTGAGGCCAGTTACGAAATAGAAAACGCCCTGAAGGTAATAGCAGAATGGAATTCTGAATGGTCACCACACTCCTTCCTGGTTGACTACAGCGAAGCAGAAATTGGCGCTGTGGAGCGGTTATTTCCAGGTAGTTTGACAAGATACCTACTGCTATAGCCATCCAGTGCCTTTAGCGGGATTTGAACCCGGGGTGATCTCATTGAAATCCAGCGCCTCAAACCACTCATTCACATATTCATTCTTTAATCCGCAGTTCAAATATGTGATTTTCATATATTCATTCTCATCTGATACTTGTATCTCCCTTGAAACTGTTGGTGAAAGAGCATGCTATCGGACGTAATTGCTTCAATGACGCTTTTATGATGGCTATAATTTGTTGCAGTACCGACTTTAATCAAATGAGTTGCACGAACGGTACAACAGAGTCGACATCTTAAAAAGTTATAACAACAGCAAAAAGAACAATCAACTTTTTGAATTCACGCATAAATAGATAAACTTAACAGAACAAAGGGGGTAGTATAAATGAAACGTTTATCAACTTTCAATATACTAGTCGGGCACGAGTACACCCCACGTGGCTTACCTAGAGCGACTCTTTTGATCATTTTTGTGTTTTCTTTCAGATTGTAGTGTGTACATCTGCGATTTTCACAGGGAGCAAGCCTGGGAGCGGTGGCTTTCCAAAGGAGCAAATGGAGCTACCGTTTTCAAGACGGATATCCTTTGTCGTTTTCGACGAATTGCTCACGCATCAACAGAGGAAGAGTACAAAGAGGCAGTAGGAGCTCTTGAAGAGTGGGAAGTGTGGGGTCGGTCAGAGAGTTAAAAGGTGCTGGAGACTGGTTTCATAACACGTGGATACGAGAGCACAAGGTATTCGGGTCTATCTGATAGTCTCGTGAACTGGATCATTATTACAGTATTACAGCCTGGTAAACAAACACGTGTTGTAAAGGCAATACTAATACTACTGTTCCGTTTCTTTTCAGAGGTGGGTTTGGGCATACAAGAAAGATCGCCTTTTGTCTTCAGTTTGTACCACCAATGGAGTCGAAAGGCTAAATAAATCGTTCAAGTATGAATATCTGGAAGGTAACAAGAGTGCAAACCTAAGTTCTATGGTGACCATTTTGGTTGAACAATTCCTTCCGGACAAGTACACAAAGTAAGTAGCGGAATGAAATCTTAGCTCATTTCAAGTCGTAATGTTTCGTATTTGGAAAATGATGTCGTTTGATTGCTTCCATGTGTGACTGCAGATAGAGAAATGGGGTCTCAATGGAAATGGCATTTCACATATTGCGTTATATCATTACCTGTTTAATTATTACTGCTTATGTGCATAGAATTTCTATTTCAGCACAAGAAACTGTTACTTTGTCACTACAACAAGCTTATACCGGTGTCAAAATCGTTGCAGGTATATAGAAGCAAACAAAGGCTGTCCAGCCACTACAAACGTTACGATGATAGGGTGCCCCTTTACCTCCAAGATCGTCCACGCCATGTCATTTCACACTGTATGGACAAAATATCATTAGCACAAGCCATCCCAGATCACAATGTCATCCAATCAGGCGAAGGGCAGTTTCGAGTACATAGCCAATCAGCCACGCTGGACCAGTGGTATGAAGTCTCCGTTGGTGTAGATGACGGGGTACCATCATGTGCTTGTGAGGAATGGCAAAGAACCCATCTACCGTGCAAGCACATGTTTGCTGTTTTTAGGCACCACCCCGATTGAGGATTTGATAGCCTTCCTGAGAAATACAGAAATTCCCCATTTTTTACCCTGGATACAGAAATTTTCTCCTGCTTGCAAGAAGGAGTCCCCAGAAGAACTGTCCCAACAAGAATCACCAGAAGATTGCACAGACATACCTGACAGAAATGCAGATTTAAGAATTGAATTCCAAAACATCCCTCTCTCAACGGGAGTAAAGAGGACGGTGGCATCTACATGTCGCGATCTTATGAACCGGATGAAGTCTCTCAGCTACATCGTGGATGATTTAAATACCCTAAATGATGTCCAAGAACGCCTGCAAGTCTGCCTGAAGAAAATGGAAATCTCTGCACCTAGAGCATCTAACGGCCTTATCCTGGAACAAGAAGCCCCTAAGAAAAAACATTCCCCGACTGAGCCTTTAAAACCAAAGCAACATTCCGCCACATCAGCATTCAAACGCCTACCTCTAGCTACTAGAAAAAATAAATATACAGGCAGAGTTGGAAAGGCCGCAAATAACCTTAAATGCGGGTGGCATATCGATCCTCTTAATGCAGCCGTTCATTCTAAGAGGGCAAGAGTTGAGAAGGTAGAGAGTGAAATCCTTGGAGAAGACATATCCACTAAAGAGGAAAACAAGAGAGACGCCGAGCAGATTCCCCTCATCACTCAAGAAATGATGACCAGTCAAGAAGAGAAAAGTCCTTTTGAGCTAAAAAGTTCCACAGTTGAAAGGGATGAGCTTGATTACTCCTGCAGGTATCCAACTGCCTATAATGGAAAAGGAAGTGTCCATTAATGAAGAAACCAAGGGTGACCATGAAAAGAGTGCTTCCATTATCAACATTTCAAAGCAAGAAATTAGAACTGTAGAAATTGACATACTGAACCAAAAAGAGCAAAGATCTGTCCCTGAAATTTTCACCAGTGAGAAAGCCAAACAAGAACACAAAGAGAACATTCCTCCTGTCTCAAAGCAGTTACCCATAATAATAGATGACAACTCACCAGATCCCAACATTTGGTTAGATATTGAAGACCCTGAAGACCCTGACGCCCACTTCATCCTTTACCAAGATGCCAGAGCCAACATTTTAAAGAAAACAACATGGCTATGTGACTCTGAAATTCATGCTGGGCAACTACTTCTGAAATCAAAATTTCCACTAGTAGATGGACTGCATAATCCTTCTATTTCTGGTGAATTGGTCACCCCTGCCCAAAGTGAATTTGTACAAATCATAAACACAGGTTCCCACTGGGTCTAAGTACTGTTTCTTCAAGGCCTGGGACGGTAAAGATTTATGACAGTCTATACACTAAAGTCAGCCCAATTGCCATCGCTCACTCCTGCCAAATGCTCATGCACACTAGGGAATCTGTCACATTTTTCAATGAGAAAGTTCAGAGGCAAGCAAACGATAAAGACTGTGGCTTGTTTGCTCTGGCCTTTTCAACAGATGTCTGCCATGGCATAGACCCGGCAACACAATCATATGACCAAGTCAAGCTCCGTGAGCATTATGTCAGCTGCTTAGATTCGAGACATGGTTCCGTTCCCAAGAACAACGTGCCGGGTACCTTGCCATTTAACCACCAGAAACACAACAGTGCCAATTTTCTGTGTATGCAGAATGCCAAATGACAAGAAGGAATATGTTCAATGCTCTCAGTGTTGTGGATGGTATGACCCAACCTGTGTGAACATTCCCATATATGCAATCAGTACCAACCGAAAGTGGAGATGTGATAAATGTAGAGTCAGTCATGCTAGAAAACCAAACCTACATTTAGTCAATTGAGAAACATGGAACTTACATGCACCAAGCATGTACTGGTGCAAAGGAAAAGTGCCCCAGCTCAGCATTTCCAAATTAATACCGATATATGTTGTGGTTCAATTTTATCCTTGGTTCAATTTTTATTTTCCTTTGTTCTTGTGTATGGTAATGTATGATAATGAGTACAAAACAAAGGAAATTAAAAATTGAACCAAGGATAAAATTGAACCACAACATATACAATTTAGAGTTACTAAATAGCATGCTTCTATTCAGCAATACAAGTCATTCTATTCAGCGATATATGTCATCCTCAGTGATCCTTTCATTTTATCTGATATACCTGTGGGACAGATATCCTTTTTTCTCCGATACTTTAAATACTAAAAAATGTGTAATGTTCAGGCACAGCTGTATTTTACTTGCATAGCTATATTTGACTTGCTTATCTGATCACACTTCTGGGTATGTGTCAGTTAAGACACAACAGACTTAACAACAGCAGAGTGAATTAAGCCCTCTTAGTTCATGTTAGTTGTTTTTGAAGGGGCAGTATCATGCTATTGTACCATCACTTTAAAAAGCTTAAAAATGTCAATGCATCAGTGGAAACCTTAAAATAATGGTCTAGTATTGCTGCCAAAGACTCTAGTATTGCATTGACACTATAAACTCCTGTATTTCATCAAGCTATGCATTGAAAAATCACCAAAAAATTATTATGGTTAGCTCTCCCTGCTAAAATTTCATTGGAATTCATCTTGCTGATTCTGTAGGCGCATTTTTTGCACAATAACGGGTAAAAGGCAGTAATTTTTGCAGAATTGAACCAAAAACAGCAAAAAATTCCCGGTGACAGCACTCCTTTAATCTATAGCCATCCATGAAATCTATGTATGTATGTCTTGTGGTTCAATTTTATTCTTGGTTCAATTTGGTTCCTTTGTTTTGTACTCATTATGAATCATAC
>JAEMWC010001407.1:0-30000 GCA_016490735.1 Pachyseris speciosa | reverse complement strand
ATCAAGTCCTTAAGACCATCAAAGGATTCTGCAGTATCCGAAAGCTCTAGCCACCGTAACAGATATCTGTCCAGTCGCACAATAAACTGCTCCGGACTTTCGTCAACTTCCGGTTTGGATGCCCTAAATTTGCGACGATAGCCGTCTTCGGTGAGGTCATATCTCTTCATTAACGCAATTTTTACCTTGTCATAATCCTTAGCTGCTTCTTCTGATAGACGTGAATACACTTCTAGTGCTCGTCCAGACAACAGAGCACTGAGCTTCGACGCCCATCCATCTTTTTTCCACATAGCTGTCTCTGCAAATCTCTCGAACCTCTGCAAATACGCGTCCAGATCATCCTTGCCATCCACAAACGAGGGGAGTTTAGGTGCCTTAGCTCGATCCTCTCTGTCACGAGGGCGATCATCCAGGTTTCCTTGTCCTAGACGCGCAAGTTCTAATTCGTGCTCTCTCTTGGCAGCTTCAGCAGCTTCTTTCTGTCTCATGATTTCAGCTTCCATTTCTAATTTCCTCAGTTCTCGTTCTTGTCGCCTTGTTTCTCTTTCTTCGTCCTTTCTTCTGCGGTTTTCTTCTTTCTCTTCCTCTTCTAGTCTTCTTTCTTCTTCATATCTCCGACGCTTCTCTTCTTTTTCCTCTTCTAGCTGCCTTCGTTTCTCTTCTTTTTCTTCCTCTCTGCGCTTCTCTTCTTTTTCTTGCTCCAGACGCTTCTCCTCTCGTTCCAACTCTTGCTGTTCACGCACAAATTCAAGTAGCTTCTCTCCCTCCAGTCCAAACTTTTCTCCAAGTTGAATAAATTTCTCCATTTCACAACGTTAAAATTACACGACTCTTCCACTCGCTACAACTTGTTTTCACAGCACGGCTACTTCCTTCCGAGTTGCGATCCTTTCCTGGTTAACGGTAGACTACAAACAGTTCCTTGAATTCCACTCTCCAGCGACAGGCCCCCAGTGTTACGAGTTCGAATGTTTTAAAGTGGTAGGTATAGTTTGTAGACTAACCAGCACGCAAGGATGACAGAACACAACAAGGGAATTTAATTCACACGAATGCAGTAACTCTACACAGGACTTCAAAACAAGCACACGCTAGGCTTGCAGTACACTTGACCTCCGTCACTCTCGTATAAACACAGCCTCTGCTAAATATCCACGTAAACTGTAACCTCTCTGTTACACTTCACCAAACACGACCTTCTGTCGATGCTTACAAAGCTTCCAAGCTTTACACGCGACCTTCGTCACACTTCAGTAAACACTACTGAGTCACGAGATTATTCTCTCAACACTCCTGGGAAATAACAAAAAAACCTCCTAAACATTACGCCGATTCGCTTATATACTTTACAGCAAAAGGTTCTAGAACTCTCCGGCTGTACCAAAAAAAGTAACATTACAATATAAATTATTTACAGCAACATACGCAAAAGGCTAAAAATAGAATTACCAAATCAAGATGATACAGCACTAATTAAATATGCTAGAAGATTCGAGACGTTCGCGAATCTTCGAAGTCACGCAAGTCACGCCACAAGTTTTCGTAACAGCTGGTTTATGTGCCACAATAATTTTTCTCAAAGATTAGGGGGTGGGGGAATTCACAAGTTTGAAAAGGATGTCACAGGGATTTTCAGTTGAGAGACACGCCCAGGGGACTTTGTCTTGAGAGATTCCCCGAACCCCTGGGGAAATTCCTCAAGTTTGCTTGACTGATTTTACAATCCCCCTGGTTAGCCCGGGGGTCGACCCCTCGGGAAAGCCGATGACATGTGCATTAAGAGAAGTGTCTATACGATTGTTTGCAAGTTCGAAAGCGAGACGAAAGGTTTTAATATAGCCAAACTAACCTCCAGATGCTTCAAACGTGCCCATGGCTACCTACAAGATGCTGTACATTTTGCTGAATAACTCAAGTACAGGATATCACACACCCCTGAGACTTTGACAGGTAGTTTAATGACTATTTTTGTAGAATATCTCAAGTTCTTGACATTATTTTTGAACGGTAAGCGATTTTATTTTTTACTTGTGTGACGTGAAATCCAACTATAGCTAGAACTGGCTGCAGAAACGTTACTCTCTCTTAATTTTACAATATCTCTGTCTCAAATTACGTATTTGCAAACAGTTTCACCCTGCTGAATATTTTCTCCTCAAATTTCACCGAGATTCCAGTAACGTTTTTGCCAAAATATCATCTGTTCTGTAATGGTATTTAATGCAAGCTAGCGGACCTATATGAGGAAATAAACTCCTGGGATCAAAAGCAGTCAAAACCCACTAATCATTCATTGTTTTTTGGGTCATCATTTTCCGGGTAGTCGGTTTTCTACACCGTCGTTTTTTGGGTCGTCGTTTCCTAGACATCCATAACACAAGCAATATTGGCTGTACTTGAAAAATAAGTTGTAATAGAGAAGGCAGTGTTACTATCTGTACATGATGAACATGATGCCGTAGTGCGGCAGTAAAATATGGAAAGGAATTCAGATCTTGTTATTCTAACTTTACCATAATATTACAACCGTGTAGGTGAATCAGTGAAGTTCTGATTGTCACTTGTGCGAGGCCGATTGTAGGCCAATATGGCCTCTTGTTATTTATATCCTAAACTTTACCGCCAATGTCCAGTCTCAGAAAATTTTTCTTTTTAAGAGTTTCTTTTTCTTTCTGGTGCATGATGTCTTCAATTGAAAGAACGCAAAGAGTTTTCTTCTCATTTAACGCAGTGCAACGACTGGGACGGCGACAGCAACGAGAACGTCACAAAACAATACCTCTCCCCCCCCCCCCCTCCCCCCCAATCAGATAATTGGCGGGACAGAAAATACCCCAAATCCTTTGGAATTCTCACAATCAGAATTTTGCGAGAAATGCAGCTCCCGAACGTTACGGACAAAGACGAACCAAAGAACAGACATGGAACAGTTTACAAGATCAAATGTTGCGACTACCAGACCAATTGGAATAAACTTTAGGGCAAGACTGACTGGACACAAAAGAACGACGAGAAATAGTGATGTCAACAAGCCGGCGAACACCATTTATAGACAAACCACAGAATCGACTGCAACTCTGCTAAATGTGTTACCTATGGTGCTGACTACTATCAACGTATCCTTTAACACTCGAATATAAAAAATTTAGAAAAGAAAATTATTATAGTAATCATTTATATGAATATTATATTGGCGTTAAATGCCAAACTATTCCAAGCCACTATAGTTCTCAGGAAAAACGTGCACTGTTTATACGCGTTGTTACATACTATTATCTGATGGAATGGGTGGTAGTTAGGTGATCTGCTGACTCTTGTTAAAGGTCTCACTTCAGGAGGAAATGGGAAACCCACGTAACCCATATAGATCTTGTAAAACATACTGGCTTGAAGGAGAAGTCTTCGATCTTTTAGTGAGTCCCATCCCAGATCCCATCCTGTATCGCCTAGAGAGTTGGTTTATTAGATTAGAACAAGACACAACTAAACCATTTTCAACAATTTTAAGTACTTTACAAACAACTTATTGACGACATCAACAACAGACAAACAACGGACAAACCGATCACTTTTACTAACAATACGGCCACGGACATTTAACTAACAAAAGATGGGTCCGGAACGCACCAATCAATCTGTTGGCTATGTTTCGCAGCAGCGAGTCAGCGAGCCTCAACAGTGATGTAATTTATTCATTTGCTGCATTCGTAATTGTTACTTACTAATTGAGAACACCGTAAGCGGACAGCGGACGATGGTAGTTTTCAGATGAAGCGTTGTTTGTTTTCCTCATGAGCCAGTGAAAAAAAATGTTTTTAGTGGTAAGATATCTAATATTATATTATATAAAGACAAAGGGCTGTTGGGAAAAGAAATTTTGAAAAAATCAGGCCTAAATGAGACATTCAAACCCATATCCCGTGGGATACTAGAGAAGCGACGAAGCGAGAGCTCTATGTGATCACTCTCGGTGAGAAATTATTGTTAAATGTATTCATGCAGTACTTTTTTGACACTGAGCCTTCGCCAAATCGAACAAAATAATACCTTTCGTTCTCAATCATCTCTAAAGATGAAAATTCCTTGCTGTCCATTGTTCTCTCTGGTTTTGGAAAACGTCTACAACAGTAGCGATGCCAGTAATAAGTGAACAGACTACAAATTCATTGACTAAAATTTGTGTTACAAAATAAGAGGTTATGCCGATGCAATGTGTTCGGTTTCGATCGAAAATTTGTTATTTTTGCTGATATAAACGGGCTAACAAAGGATCCCGGAAAAAACATCGCTTGAAAGTAATGTCCTAAGAGTATTCAGCTATAGAGTGACCTGAACCGCAAAAACGTATGATGTATTAGGACAGTTGACCCGCCTTTACGATAGGTAGCGTCGCTTTTATTCAAAAAAAGAACTGAAAACGATGATTACCATTTAAATTACTTCGTTTCGTAATCATAACAAAGTTCACCTGCTCTAAGGCAGTGGAGTCATGTGAATGGAACTCTAGGAAATTGGTTCGTTTTACTACGTGAGACCTTAAAATAAGATACTTTTAAGTATCTTTTTTGAAAAAAACAAAGATTTGAAAAACTTAACACAGTAACCCTCAGTGCCGCAAACTATCGGATACCGAACTGAAATTAAAATTTATTCAAGTTTAGCTAGTTACATTGGAAACTTACTATGCAAACCTATTATTCTTCCGGATGAATATTAATTTAGTTGAATCATTTTTTGATGAATGCAGGGCTTGTTTTCTGGCAACGCAAGATAGCTGACTGCGGAAAGTTTCAGCTATGTAAAATAGACACAAAATACTTTTCCCTCACAATGAAATAATCTCGGAACAAAAATGCACGCCAGTTATTCTCCATTTTTAACAATCTTAAATACACTTGACTGTCAATACCCTTGTCAAAACATTTCACGCAAACTCAAAACATTCCGATCACCATAAAGTTGTATACAGTATGTCTATTCTCAGTTGTTTCCCAATGTGATTTTGTAAAATAACTTGAAAGGACGTACTTTCGAAGTTAAAATAGTTTTAATAGAAAGACAACTGTGAAAGTTAGATGACAGAAAGAAACATTTTTCTCCAGAAAATCGATGGAGTTTCTCAAGAACAGGCGTACTTCAGCAATAGTCACAAAACACCAAGGTAGTATTTGGGTTCTTACTGTTTGTCAGATAAGTACTCGGTGTGAGAACAAATGCCTTACCACAAGAAAGTTTAAAGGAAAGAAAGAACCTAAATGCTGTCGGTGAGAACCCCTCAACAAGCCGACGGCTCATGCTAAAGTTTGTAAATTTTATGAGACACTACACGAATGTAGCGGTGGTATCACGGACAAGCCGGCGACGGAAAGCCGGTTCCTTGATTCTCACAAACAGTCATCTTAATGAGGTCCAGGGAAAATGTAAATACGAAAACAGAACCCGACTACTGTATTCAGTTAAACAGTTTATCATGTGACTGACAAAAGTCTGTCCGGTCCTTTCTTGCCGGCATTTCTTTTCGGAATTTATTCTCTGTGGTTTAAATTTTGGGGGAAAATCACTCACTAACAGAAACACCCACTCACTCCCAAGAAACAAAACTTGAACACTGTCGCAAGCCGTCCGAACCCAGCTGTATCGCTTATTGGTTGTGACAGGTAATTTCCTCTGGTGTGCATTAGGTGTTGCTAAACGGCTGATGACCACTTGGCCAACCAATCCTGAAATTTGGATTTTGTTTCGTTTATTCAAGTATATGCGAGCAAAATGCAAATGAGCGGAAAAGTCAAATGCGCAGTTTAGTTTGCATTCAAATAGCACGTCTTTAGGCGAAAAAAACGAACGGCTTAAAAAGGAAGAACTAGCAAAGGATTTCATATTTCCAGTTTTGGCTTCTTCATTTCAAGCGACAAAGAATCAAATATTCTAGGTATGTATAATTCTGGCCTCAATAACAACGGACTGCCTAGCATTCTGCTACAAGCTTATTTTTGAAAGAGGAGGAACAGACAGAGATCGAATCTGTTCGATTCCATTGGAGCGTTAGTAAGAGTTGATATAAAACGCTGTAACACTTTCAGTGCAGCTGAACATGGCAGCCGAATATGCTGAAAGGTTTAACTGTCAACTTTATTTCCTGTCTGCACATTTCATAGACTCGCAGGTGGTGGTGGTAGTAATGCAGCTTTTGATCCGCAACTCTAAAGATTATCGCTTTGTATGCGATTTTATATAATCAGACTGTTGAAACTGTCTGCGACAGTATATCGAGGGAACGCTAAAGTTCGCATCCATTTGCTCTCTTAGGCGTTTTGTTTGAGGCAGTTTTGATCATAAATATATAAGAAAAACATTAATAAGTTTATTTTGAGAATTTATGTCGAAGGTTCTGACAACGCCCTCTAATAACAGCAATCAAGGGCCGTCATCATCACAGCCCAAGGTTTCTTTAACATTCACATGTCCCCTTGATTGTTTCCATACGATCTGATTGGTTTTCAATTCTAATTTCACTTCAGCTGTTACAATCGGTAAATTTTACAGCAGAAAATAAAACAAGATTGCACAAGAGTCAAGAGCTGCGGAACACAATATATACTGTGAAAATCAAATGGAATAAACACTGGTGAGTGCTAAGCACACGTTACAGCTTCAAAGCTTAAAAAATTCTACTGTATTTTTATTAATCAATTTATATATGCCGTAGTTATAATTGCAACGTGCATTTTCTGATGATTTTATTTTACTAACCTTGAAAGGTTAGGAAATATTATTACATAAAAGTGACAATAGATTTTTGGTCAGACTTTGTCCACTTTATGTTTATCATATGAGAACTTCAATTTTGAAATAAAAAATGGGGGTACCGATGCTCATTTAGGAACTGTGAGGCATTGAAAATGCCCCACTTTGGCATTATTTGATACTTATTGTAAGAACGTATTTCACGTTATTGTAAAATCTTTGTGAACCAATACTCATGAGAAACGCATTAAACTACAGTCCATATACTATGTTGACACAGTCAAATAAACATCTTAAGTTTGATTTAGACAGAAAGCTGTATCCGTGATTAAAAATTTGAACCAAATTTCTTGACATGGTCACTAAACTGCAAATAGAAAAGACCACAGTGTATCTGCTATATTTTTTTTCGGTAATAGAAATCAGATCAGTGTTTTCTCACAAAAAAGCTCATGATTAGTTGATTACAAAAAAAAAAAAAAAAGGTGGGTGCCTGTGCTCGTTGGTGAGCTATGGCCATTTTTCAACTAACAGAGCTCAATTTCAACGCAAATCCGCCCTGTTTTCAATGTGCCCGTGCACGAGCGAGCGCTAAATGACGCGATAAATTATGCACAATAAGGTAGCGCGAGTCACATGTGAGGAATCACCTTTTGTCTCGATTCAGTATTTTGCCTTCAGGCGTACGTTTCTCAAAACTCCGGAAAACATTTCGGGCCCGAGAAGTATTTTTCGTGTCGGTTTTCTATCAATTTGTGCTAGTTTTTGGGCAAACTAACCCAATGCAATCCTCAGTTTACAGCGTGCTTTATTACAAGATTATTAAAAATATTAGAATTCGAATTTCTGGAAATGAAGCTAGTGCACTTAAAATAGTTCTTGGGGCCCGAAATGTTTTCCGGAGTTTTGAGAAACGCGCGCCAGCTCTAATTATAGACTATAGAATAGCGCTACTTACAAACAACGTAACCGACTGTCCCTTAGGTTATCGGGAATACATGTCAGTGTAAATTTACTTACATCTAAACAAGGCTCACTGAATTTTAATTTTTAACAATTCGTTTCTGAAATATAATATTGAATGGTGCGTGTTTTGACTTATGACGTACAACTATAACTGCTTTTTAATTTTCAACTCGGATTCAAACTTACTTCCGAAAGGACAGTTTTGCCCATGATCATTTCCAGCAAAAACGATTTGAATAACGGGACATTTTTCATTAACGCAGCAAAACAAAAACAAAATATATCGCTTTTAAAATCGGAAATATATCCTGTGTTTAAACACAGTTCAATGAAAAAAAGAATCAGTTCCGATGGAAGTTGGTTGGATTGCCACCGCAATTATTCACGCAAAAAACGGCTTCGAAACAGTTCAATTTCAAATGACGGCGATACTTGAAAGGTTTTTAATTCCAAAGTTTTTATTTTACATTTGGTTCTTTAACACTGTTGTTTAATAAAATAATAAATAACCCAAACGCTGCCTGTTAATTGGAAAGGAAAAGCATAGCGTATGGTAAGATACTGAATGCCAAACTAAAAAAAGTCATGAGAAGGACAGCACGACAGAATACAGGAAAGCAATTTTCTTCATCAAACAGTAGAGCGTTTCACAGTGTTCGGAGATTCGCAAATTGAACACCCGAACTTAAGTCATGCTCTGCCGAGCAATTAACAAGTCAGTCAATAGCAAGGCTCTGTTCCTCTCAGTGAGTTGGTGTTTAAAAAACAAACGAGAAAGGGCGAAAATGAAAAGCAAATTCAAATATCGTCTGATTATAGATATCTTCCTTCGAAGATGACGATCACATACGTTTGTTATTTTGAGAGGAAAAAATGGTGTTACATTTTTTCTGGTCTCAAAACTCTAAATTTAAAATTTTAAAAGCCTTTTAAGCACATCTGCCTAATCATGATGATACCATGCTAATGACTACTGTGCAAATAATCATATTCATTGTGAGAAAACGCTCGGAGATTGATATGAAATTAACATCTAACCAAGGATCAACAAGGTAGCTTAAGACGGAATTATATCTTTTGTAAGAATGACTTTATCTTTCTATTGTAGCTTTTAATCATTCTTAGCTTTTATATCTTTTTATTTAGTACACGACCCCACAAGCTTGTTACCTTTGAATTTTCATCGTGTATAAATAAAGGTTGTATGTCCAAAAATCTGAAGCACTTAACTAAATCTTCTTCTCTTTTAGTTCACGTTTCATATTCAAATATGCCACTTTAATTTCACCATTTAATCTCATCTTTTAACAAACACGCGGTAGGAGGCAAGGAAATAAGAGGTTGGCGTATAGAATTGAGAAATTCATGAGCTTTTTCTAGCTTTGCATGCACGCCTAGCAACGCTAGGATTATGAATGTGAGGTTTTACAGTACAATACCATTTCTAAAATTAATCTATTTGGTAATACATAGAACTTTTAAAATCTGTTACTACTATGGCTGTTTTGGTCATGAGTTGATTATTCTGTTTTATTTATTTGGAAAGGAAAATGAACAATTCTACAACAGGCAGTGGGACGCAGCAGCCAGCAACCGAGATCCTTACCTCTTTATCTATAATGGCATGGAGCGTTGCATTTGGTACTTTAGTGTTCATGGTCATATTTGGGAACTCAACGGTTATTCTGGCGTTCACTCGAAACATCAAACTACACACTCGCACTAATTACATCATAGTTAGTCTGGCAACCGCTGACGTGCTGGTAGGCTTCATTGTAGTTCCACTCTACATTAGTATAACACTTCTCTACAAAAGGCATCTTGGAATCCCTTTGGTGCTAAACGTGATTTACCATGCAGTGGATGTGTTTGGAGGGTTCGCTTCCATATTTCACTTAATGGTTATAAGTCTGGAACGCTTCTATGCTATCGCTTTTCCAGTTAATCATCGCAATTCATCGAAAAAAATTTACCTCGGTGTTTTAATGATATGTTGGCTTGTTGCAGCCATGCTGTCGTTTATTCACTCAATCAGGTACAGCAACCACAACATTACCAGAGCCTTTTTCATTCTCTTCTCAGTTTGCTTCTCCTTGTCATTTTTTGTCGTCTGTGCTGCTTACCTTGGAATATGGCGAAAAGCAAAGGAAAAGAAGTTGATAAGGAAGAGTTCCAGGAGGACATTTCGGAGACATGATCATGAAGTTATGATTGCCGTGTCTCTTCTTATTGTGATAATTGTTTTTGCAGTGACCTGGCTTCCGTTTTTCTGTATAAACGCTGTTTACTTTTTTCAATCGGAACTTAAGCGCAAGTCTATCTCATTCGAAGTTATCCAGTTTACTAAGCTGTTGCACTACAGCAATTCAGCCATTAATCCAATTATCTATTCGTTAAAAATTCCAGGATTTAAGAAGTCGTTTATGAGTCTCATCAGGAGAGGGTCCACAAAATCACTCAGAATATCGCTTAACATGCCACGACGCGACTCCACGAGTAAGCCGATGACACAACAGGGCAATTATTAGTCAACCATCCAGAAAAGACACTTTTAATTCATCTCAGTAACACCGCTGTTAGCCTTAGCTTGTTCCATGCAAGCATGTAAGATTACCACGATCAAAAGATACGTATGTATAAGCATCTTCAAAGTTGGTTATTAAATTGGAATAATTTTACTGACTTTTAATCAAAGTGGGTGTTGGCTTTTTGCCCTTTTGTAAATTATGAACAAAATCCACATTAACCAGCCGAAATAATTAAATAAAAACCACCTATGAAAATAACTCCGAACATACTAACTGCTTAAATAAAAGCTGTTCAGACAGTGGGAACGAAGCTGTGTTTTGTTCTTGTACGGGAATCGAACCCATGACCTCTGCGATCCCATTGTCTTGTGCACATTGCTGCGACGAGCACTCTGACCTTTTCGCTGAGCTATATATTCCAATGTGTGGCACTTATGCGTGATGCGTTTCCTAAACTATGCTTTGACAATCTTTACATCATGTTAAATTATTTATTTTTCTTACTCTCCCCCACTCCCTTTCGTTTCATTTATATTCTCTCCGTAAGTAAGATTAATACCAAGGATAAAAACATTCATCCACAGACAATACAATTACAACGTGGATAATGTAGTTTGTCGTAGATAACATACCGTAATAGCTCTATCAAGCTCGCGGGGGGCTTATTAGAGAGGGGGGCTTATTTCAAATCTTAAACACGCCATTTTCGTCTTAAAATAGTTTCTGTACAAAACTCAAACAACTGCAGTGAAACTTTATTGTTTAATACAAATCCGCAAACCGTATTATGTGTTTGAGTGTATATTGTTTAAAAACAAAGCAAATGGGCCGCATGAAGTGGGTTTGGTAAGAAGGAATAGGAGGGACTAATACTAATTACAAAATCTCTGATGTCCCAAAGGGGGGAGGGACGTATTATAAAAACCGACTTCCAAACGGGAGACGTATTAGAGAGGGGGTTAATAGAGACGGGGGGGTGGGGGGTTAATAGAGCTTTTACGGTAAGAGAAAACACTACGTTAAAAAATATAAACCGCATACAGACTAACTAACTAAATAGATAAGTGAAGGTAAGGTGCTTTTAATTGTTAAGACGCATTTGACAAAGGGAGCGCACGTGAACACCCATTAAAGGATAATTTAACAAATCGAATGCGGTTTAGCGTTGTCGATGTTTGTCGTCACAGTAGTCAAAATGTTGTGGACTCACGTGGCGCAGCCGAGTTACCACAATATCAACGTCAAAGAAAATGGAAAAGGCATTGTGTGACACGTTAACGCGAGCATGTTATCGACAACGGCAAATTAGCCAATGAGATTGCGAGATTACTATATCAGTTGTGGTATATTGCTCATTGGAGAGAGGGTTCGCTGTAAATCGGAATTAGACATGGAATACATGACATGAGACATGAGACTCCTGTATTAAGCACTAGGTGTAATGGCTTCAAAACCCAAAATAATAAATGGCGTCGAAAGCGGTGATAAATTTTGTTCTAGTAGAGCTTAAAGTTCCCTTGCATCTTGGGGAGCACTGCGAGGGCACTCCATTGACAGACTGCAGCATTGTCATTGTTATCTACAAAATTCTGCACAAGGATTGATATCATTATCTTCTGCTTCCACTGAACGTCTGCCTTGTCGCCGTTGACTCAAATGTTTCATGTCAAAACTCGCCCTATTACTCAAAGTCAAATCTCTCCAATGCTTCCTCCGTTTTACAAGGATATAAAAAGCTTTCTTAAATTCTGACATTCTGTAGCCGTACACCACAGGGTTCACTGCCGAATTGCTGCAATGAAGAAGCTTCGAAAAGTAAACAACTTTGTTGGGCATGGAGCATTTTTCACAAAAGAAGACAATAATATTTATGATCATGAACGGAGTCCAAGCAGCAATGAAGAGAACGATGACAAGGAAGATGGTTAGGATGAGTGTTACCTCTTTTTGACTGTTCCAAGCATTGGAATCATGTTTTTGAAATTTCACAAGGAAAAACATAGTGATATAGGTGATGCAAATTGATTTTAAGGGAACAAGAAAGCTAAAGAGTAACACGAGAAATCGAGGAAAATGTGCAATATTTTTCTCGGGAACAATTACGGTGGTGGCAACAAATGCCACAGACCATGTTGTAGCCACTGCTATCAAATAAGAACTTTTTGAAGACACTCGATGTCTAACAGGACAGGCAATAGCGTACAATCTCTCCAAGCTTATAAGCAACAAGTGGAAAATAGAAGCTATACCTGAGAAGACATCCAGAGCGATAAACGCTCTGTACAAAAGCGAATTGTTCATCCAAGAAACGCTTTCAAGCCAAATTGAAATAAGTGTCGCCATCCAGAGTGGCACTGACAAGAGACCCACCAGGGTATCCGCAGCTGCAAGTCCAACGACGAAATAGTTTGTTCGCGTCCTAAGTTTCTTGAAACGTGTGAATGCCACTATGACAAGTGAATTGCCGAAGATGGCCATGATAGCTACAAAGCCATTGAAGATGGACCACCCAACCAGTTCAGCCAAGTGCATTTTGTTGCGAGCTGTCTCCTGAATGCTGGACACTGCAGTTGAGTTGTTCATCCCGTACACCTGTGCTGGCTTCTTATTCTGAGTAAACAAACATTTCTCAAACAGCTATCTGGAAATCAGTTTGTCTAGAAAATTAACGTCTTCTACAGAGAGGACTATGAATATAAAATACAAAGTGGTGTAAAAAGTGGGTTCTTATTATTATGGAGCGTCAATGATATTCACCGACTTTTTAGCCTCTGAAATTTGAAAATGCAAATCAATATTGGAGGCTAAATGGTTTTCCATGGCAACCTCTTTATTTTCCATTGCAAACACCCCCAAAACTTTGGGTGCGTTTGATCTTCATTCTAAACAACACATCAAGGAATTGTTTAATTTCACAAAATATACCACAGGAAGGAATTAATAGCAAGTAAACTCGTCATTTATAGCAAATATAATAAATTATTTCTTCTGACACTTATTTTGCGGTCAGTGGTACTTCCAACATCATGACGTATGCAGTAGTAGGGGTATTGGAAAAATGACAAAAAAAAAAACAGATACATAAATAAAAACAACATCCTGGTGAAGAGGAAAGAGAAAACACCAGAACAGTGTATTTAGACGAGTATCGTTCGAAAGAAAGGCTTTTTTACAAGTATTGAACCATCTTTCCTCTTGTGAACAATTTTAGTCCCTGATTCCGTTTTATTAATTAAGAACAATGAGTACTGGTAGTTTATTTTAAATAATGCGTGTTTTTTATGTTGCACGGCAAAACTTGACTGTATAACAAATATACGTGCTTTGCAGGCAAACATACATTCCATAGCACGCAAAGGCATTGCATTTGCAGCTTTGATAATAATTTATTTAGATATGACTAATTATATTCAAGCAGTTCAAAGAAGTACTTTGAATATGTCTTTTTTTTTAAAATAGCAATTTGAAGAGGAAACGGAGCAATTAAAACTTGAACGGCTCCAATCGTTCACCGAAAAGGTCGGAAAAGAACCAAAGAGCGATCATTGATGTAAAGTTTAAACGTAAAGTATTATAGTGGGCTGTTGGTGGAATTAATTTCGCTTTCTTTCTCTAAGTTACTTCACATGATGACCTGATTACAAGAAGGGGATGTTATATGTGTATCATTCAATTCCAAAAGCCAATTCCCACCCCCACCCCGCCTCGCCCAAACACTCGGGAATTTGACTTATGTTAAAAATATTGGTCAAATGCTCGCTGTGTTTCCAGTTTAGACGGTCAAATGCCGCACCGTTAAGGCCTCAAAATGGGTGAAATCTCAAATTTTAATGCTGAAATTTATTCCGTTTCCGAAAGTTAAAGGCATTCTTCAGTCAGAGGCACTCACATGTCCCAGCAAATCCAAATTCGCTACCGTTTTTACGGCATAGACGAGCATGGCGAAGGAGAAGACTCAACTGCAGTTCTTCGTGCATTTTTGGAGCATAAATTAGGCGTTAAGTCCGACGGGATTGAATTTCAAAGAGTACATAGAATTGGCAAACCTAAAGGTGACGGCCCAAGACCTGTGATAGCCCGCTTCCTTCGTTACAGAGACAGAGAACTCGTTTTTTCGAAAGCTAAAGTCCTGAAGGATTCAGGTTACGGCTTGTCTGCCGATTTCGCGCACGAAATTGTCCGACGGAGGAAATTACAAGGAAAGAAACTATATTATGCAAGGAAGGAGGGTAAGAGTGCATATTTTAGCCGTACGGAGCCCGAGAAGTTGTATATTGATAAAATTCTTTCTCCTTTATAAATGTTTTTGACGACCGTTGATCCAATCTGAATAAACATTAAAGGACATTTCTGTTTTTAAGTCAATGAAATTTTGTGTTAATGTGATTGAGAATTATTTCAGAGAGCTTGTGTTTTTCTTGGGAAAGATTGTTTATCTACGCTACGCACCTAAATGTATTTCTGGATTAATGTGTTTACTGTTTGGTGTATATATTCCCTCGAGTCGTTCAACGGTCAAAGTGTGTTTGATCGTTTTTTGTTGTGGTGGTTTTAAATCTTTGCTGTTATGTCTTATTGCTAAGGGAGGTATTGTATCATCGGATGTATGAAATGTCGATGTTCGTAATAATTAATGCGTATCACAAGGCCGCTGTTTTCTTTTGTTTCCGTGCGGATGACAATTTTCGTTTCAATCAGTTTTATTATCTAAATGGATGCAACATTTAAGATGCTTTCGGTAAATGTTCGAGGGATGAGATCTTTGGAAAAGCGTAAAGCAGTGTTTGGATGGCTAATAAGGCAAGGTGTCGATATTTGTTTTTTTGTAAGAGACTTCTAGTACTAAGGAGGTCGAAAAAGTTTGGAAAACTCAATGGCAAGGGGATATGTTTTTTTCGCATGGCACCGTGCATAGTAGAGGGGTGTTAATACTAGTCAAAAATGAGTTAGAATTTAAACTAAATCATGTACGTCAAGACAGTCAGGGACCGTTTATTGTGTTGGATGCGATAGTACAAGATCAGAGATTCATCCTAACTAATATTTACGCTCCAAATAAGACTGAAGAACAAATTGTATTTTTTGATCAAATTAATGATGAGCTGGATAGTATTTTCACAGATGATAACTGTAAAATCATAATCGGCGCCGATTTCAACGTAATGCTTGACCCTGATCTAGATGGTCATGGTGGTAATCCTAAATTGCGAGAATCCGTAAAACATATTGAACATATTTGCCTGGCTCATGATTTAGTAGATATTTGGAGAGTTAGAAATCCGGAAACAAAACGTTTCACTTGGCGGCAAAAAAAGCCTCTGGTGCAGAGAAGACTCGATTTCTGGTTGATACACGATTCATTTCAAGAAGTGATAGACAACGTTCTTATTATCCCTTCCATTAAATCGGATCATTAGGCGGTCGTATTATCTATTAATAGTCTCGAGAATTATACGCGGGGGCCTTCATTCTGGAAATTTAATGCTAGCCTACTTGATGACAAAGACTACGTAGCCCTAATTAACGATAGATACCAGATTTGGATTGAAGAATTTAAGGACGTTCAGGACCCTAGGCTGTTCTGGGATCTTTTGAAATACAAGATTAGACAAGACACAATCTCGTATAGTAAATGTAAAGCAAAAGAAAGAAGGGCCAAAATATCTAAGCTGGAGGAAAATTTAAAGTTAGGCCAAGAATTATGTGATCAAAATCCAACAATAGAAAATTTGAATAGGTTGGAAATTCTGAAATCTGAGTACGATCGCCAATATGAATATATTGCTAGAGGAGCAATAATTCGCTCAACAGCAAGGTGGTATGATTATGGGGAAAAGAGCAATAAATATGTTTTAAATTTGGAAAGCTCGAGAGGAAAAAAGAGTTCCATCAGGAAGATTTTCACGGAAGATCAATCTCTCTCGACAGACCCCTCTGTTATTACTGCCGAACTGAGGAAATTCTACTCTAACCTGTATACTGATAATTCAAGTTTGAATAATGCGCAATTAGATTCTTTCTTGAGTAAAGTTTCTCTACCAAGTCTCACTGATAAGCAAAAACAAACTTGCGAGAAAATGTTAACGATCAGCGAATGCTACAATGGCCTAAAAACGTTTGAAAAAAACAAATCTCCCGGTAATGATGGCCTTACTGCAGAATTTTTATTTGATGTTTTGGCTAATTCTTGCAAAACATTTAGTGGCTAGCCTGAACCATGCCCACGAGCATGGAGAATTGTCCAAATCTCAGAAACAGGCTGTGATTACTTTATGGGAGAAAAAAGATAAAAACAAAAGGTTGATAAAAAATTGGAGGCCCATATCTTTAATAAATGTAGATACAAAAATCGGATCTAAAGCCTTGGCTAAGCGACTAGAACCTATCTTACCTGACTTAATCCATCATAATCAGAGTGCATATGTCAAAGGTAGATCGATTTTCGTTGCTGTCAGGACGATCGACGATGTCTTGGAATACTGTAGTCGATTTGACATGGCAGGTACTTTGTTAACTTTAGATTTTGAAAAAACCTTTGACTCTATTAACCATAAATACTTATTCAAAGTTCTTGAAGCTTTTAATTTGGACCCTTATTTGTTCAGTGGATTCGTCCTTTTTACTCTAACGTGTCGAGTTGTGTCCTTAATAACGGATTCGCTACAGACCATTTCAATGTGGGCCGAGGGATGAGACAAGGTGATCCTTTGTCTCCGCTTCTATTTATTATGTGTCTAGAAGTTCTTGCATGCTGTATCCGGCAGAATTATAATATTCAAGGTATAACCGTTGGAGACGACGAAGTCAAACTTGTTCTGTTTGCTGACGATATGTCTTGTTTTCTGACAGGCAAAGGGTCGTTCGAACACTTAGTAAAGTGTATTGATTATTTCTCTTGTGTCTCGGGCTTGCGAGTTAATGCAGAAAAGACAGAATCGTTTTAGCCTAGGATGTAAAAACGAACTGGGGGTGTCCTTCATGATTTCAAGACTTCATTAAAGATTCTTGGCATTTATTTTTGCTACAATGAGACGGCGAGGAAAAGACAAAATTTCGATGAGATCTTGAAATCTATCAAAAGAACGTTAAATTTGTGGATGTGGAGGGGGCTCACACTGATTGGCAGAATTCAAATTGTGAAATCTTTTGCGATCCCCAAATTTATGGCCAAGGCATCTCTGGTGCATGTTTCTAAAGACCTAATGCAGGAAGTGAATAAGGAACTTTATAATTTTATTTGGAGGGGTAAGGACAAGGTCAAGCGTGTATCCTTAATTAATGAGATTGAGTTCGGTGGGTTGAAGATGCTTGACATAGAAAGTATGTTAAGGACTCAAAGAGTTATGTGCTTGAAGAAATATATTGAGGATTATCCCAGCTCCTGGAAATTATTTCTGGACAGCTATTTACATAAAATAGGTGGAAGATTTATTCTGCAGTGCCAGTTTGATCTTAGTAAGTTACCTTTAGCTCTCTCTGTTTTTTACAAGGAGTGTCTTGACGCATGGTCCTCTCTAAATAAGCGAGATGTTATTACCTATCAGGATATAATGAACCAGGTAATTTGGAATCATAGGAATATTCTTAGCGAAGGGAAATCTCTTTATAATTCTTTTCTGCATAAATGGGGAATTGTTAAGGTTGGCGACTTGGTTTCTAAGGATCGCTGTTTTCTAAAGAGTGATATAGTTTTGGGGATAAATGTACCAAGTCAACTTTTTGCTTTGATGGGCGTGACAAATGCAATTCCTATGAAGTGGCGTTCTATGGTAAGGGAGAATGTTTTCTCTAAGCCATCTATTCTAAAAGAAAATGCTTTTTATTTGTCTGTTAATGGCGCGACAATTGATCTTCTTGATGCTACTTTTAAACTGCTTTCCAAAGAATTTTCCTCTCGCAAAGGGTCTCCCCCCTCTGCTCAAGCCAAATTTCGAGTGGAATACCCTATGCTTTCTAGGGACTAGAGGGATGTTTACTCGTTGGCTTTCAAGGTCACTTTGGACACAAGGCTTAAAGCTTTTCAATATAAACTGTTAAATCGTATTATTTTCACAAACGTCAAATTGTTTGCTTTTAAAATGGTAGATTCACCGATGTGCAATTTTTGTAATGTCGAAGAAGAATCCCTTGAGCATTTACTGTTTACGTGTAAAGTAACCGATCTTTTTTGGAAAGAGGTGTTATCATGGTTAATTCGCAATGTTAAGGAGGGCTTCGAATTAGCACTGTCAGATGTTTTGTTTGGTAAATTTGATATTCAAAACGATTTCTTGGTTGTAAATCATATCCTTCTAGAAGCGAAATTTTTCATTTATTGTTGTAAACTAGGTAAAACCATTCCATTGATTGACGTTTTCAAGGTCAAACTAAGAGCAACTCATGATTTGGAATATTTTATTGCTAAGGACGTGCGAAACTCTTAAGCTGGCGACCGCTTTTTAGCTGATAGTCAAATGCCCGGTTGGGCGGGACTTACGTCGGGTCACATTCCCTCCTGTCCGGAGCTACCCTCTGGTCAAATACCCGAGTCATGCCCGAGGGGATGGGCGCTTTTGGAATTGACTGATACATTACTGTCAGCCTAGGTGTTTTAATGATTTTAGCATTTTCTAGGGCCTTTGGGTTTCTTATTTTGTATGTTTTAAATGCAGAGTTATTTCCTGGGTGGTTAAGGGGGTCTTCAACTCCAGACAATATGAGGAAACTATGAGTTTTTGCTAAAAGTGAGTTAGGGGGTGGGGGTATTAAAACTCTTATTTCTTCAAAGATGTTGATCGAGTACTGTGTATTGTTATGCATGTATCTTGTCACATGACAGCTGGTCACTTGGCTATACTCGGCTCATTTGAATGCACTCTCTGGTTGGCGGAATCATTTGCAGAATTTACCTTGGAATGTGTCAAAATTGCCCTAAATTACTGAGTTTTGGGTCATTTCATAGTGCTGGAGCTCATCATCGAGGGCTGAGAAGGCTTAAACCTTGCCAATTTCAAAGAACGGCTTATTGGAACTTTTTGTACGCAACAAACTTTGTTCAAACGCTTGCTTCAATCTGCTGACCGTTTGTTGCTCATGGAGAAGGTGCCTAAAAGCAAATGAGCCTTGTCTCACTAGGCTTCATCATCATATCATCATCATCAGCTTTATTTAAACACGGTATCAATTCATATGTACAAATAAAATGTGCTCTTCCATCGAGCCGTGTATTTTCAATTAAATCAAACAGTAAAAGAATCACTATGTAAAATAACAAATTAAAACTACAATGTAGAGCGATTATTTTGAAAACATCAGATTGTTGTTCTTAATAGGAATAGTTTGCCGGCAGGGATTCTTTAAAAGACTTTAAAGTTGTTCGATTTTTAGCATGAATAGGAAGGCTGTTCCAGAGTTTTGCACCACGATAGTGAAAACTACGTTTCCCTGCTTCAGAATTGGGCCTGGGAATGAACAAATTGTGAGACGAACCCCTTAACTTGTGGAATGAACTTGAGATGTATTTTTGAAAATCTCATGAAGGCGTGCCGGAAAGATACTATTTATTGCCTTGTACATGGCAACCGCTAACTGATTTGTACGCCTTTGTTCAAGTGTATCCCAGCCAAGGTCATGCAGTAAACTAGAGGATGGAGTCGTATAATGAGAGTTAGTGATTATGCGGGCAGCCCTGTTTTGTAACTTTTGCAATTTATCCGATTGACATTTTCCAGTGCAACCCCATACAGGGCTACAATAGTCAAAGTAGGGTATAACAAGAGCGTTGTACATGTTAATTAATGTATCCCGCGGTACTAAACCCTTAGCTCGCTTTAAAACTGCCAGGCCACTCGATACTTTTTTTGTCATCTGGTTAATAAGAGAGTGCCACGTTAGAGTGTCATCAATTTCGATCCCTAATGCTATTAATTTCCTGTGGGTCTTGACTCTGTTAATTTGATGCCCATCTATTTTTATATCAAGTTGATGATCTAAATGGGAGATCTTATATTGACTGGCAATAACAGAGTATTTGTTTTTTTTAACATTCAGACTAAGTTTGTTTGCTTGAAGCCAAGATTGGATTATACTTAGATCACTGTTTAGCTTTGATTGAAGGTCAATAAGATCACGAGAAGTAAGGGTGAGACATGTGTCATGGGCGTACAGTCTCGGTTCACTTGTGGAAGTTTCACTGAAAGTTAAAGGTGCCTGGACAACACTTTGTGGAGGATTGAAGGCTGATCAGAGACTTTTAAGAAAATAGAAATTGTTTTGTGTGTGTGTGTGTGTGTGTGTGTGTGTGTGTGTGTGTGTGTGTGTGTGTGTGTGTGTGTGTGTGTGTGTGTGTGTGTGTAGGGGGGAGGGGGGGGAGAGAGCCTTTCCAGCTCAAAGATATGTGGAATTTACCGGGATGCAAAAGTGTCAGATTCTTGCTATTTGGCTGCTCTCTTGAGGTTACTTTCAAAAATTGATCAAATCGAGCTCTTGTTTGCCTATCTTTTCCCCAAACGTCCTGTTTAATTTGGAAGCAGAAGAGGTGTTTTGTGATATTTACTCTCTGAATAAAGAATCAGGTTCAAAAAAGATTGTTGAGACTGCTCTTTTGCGAGGTAAGATTTTCATTCCATTCTTGCTCTATTTTGGAGCTGATACGCTGTTTTCATTCTATTTAACCCTTGGACCCCTGAGTTATTGCAATTTTTCAGTAAACTTTTGGTGGTAAAAAGTCTGGAACATTAACCTTCTCCATACAAGGAGTTGCCATGGAAATAACTGCGGTATTGTTACACTGTGGGCTAAGGCGTGACGTCACACACATTACTGGCCGCTTTTCGTTTACGGAATCGACAAGCTTGATTCTTGTAAATTTGTCGCTTTATAAGTGTTTTTTCGAGCCATTTTCCTCCGCAAAAGCCCCCAGGCTGGCATCATTAAGCTAGAATGTGGGTAAAGGCAAGCCTCTTAAAGAAACCAGAGGTGAGAGGTGGTTTCATGCTGACTGAGACGCCAAACTTCCTTCGTAGCCAATATGGCGTTGCACGAGTGAAGCTGTCTCTCTAGTCGTTTTGTGGAGTGATCCCACGACCTACCAAGTCAATTTTGGAAAACATTTGACTGGCAAAGAGTTCAATTGATGGCATATTTTGCTGGTAGCACTGGGTGGTCCGACACTTAGAAAAAAATCTTTGAAATGGAAACTTCAAGAGTTATCTGCTAGTGGAATGGTTGAACTTCCCAGAATTCTTTAGGGCGTGAACAAAGGAACTTGAGATACGTGAGACCGGCTCCAATAAAATGAGTAAAGCATGGCCCCCTGAAAAAGTGAGAAGAAAATTTCCATGCAGATACCAAGGCCTGGCTTTAAGGTTTGCTGTAGAATGTAGAATTTTGATTTTTGATCAATGCTTTTGATTAAAAAGTTAACCACAAAAATGTGTAATGTTTGCTGTTGTTCTTTGGTCAAAAGACTAGCATTTTGGGCTTTATTTCCAACAAACGATGCTATGCTACGGTAGTCTAGTCAGTTTATTATAAAAAGCATCAGTTGGCGCTATTCACACATTATAATGTTTATTATTTGAGATTTGTAATTAGTAGGCGAAGAGCCACCTTGTGGAAGTACTACTAATAAATCGTTATTATTATTATTATTATTATTATTATCAAAATGACGCTGCGACAAATTTCAGCAAACAATCAATCACAAAAACAAAAGCGGTTTACTTGACGCCTATAGATCTCATTGGGGAGAGGGGCAAAGGGTTTATACTATTAATTTCCTGGAGAAATGCATTATCATATCTGATTCATTTTTTTCCCTTTTGTACTAGTATTGCTACCCTACACAGGTTTCAATTTTGAAACTAGCATCGACTTCTCTAATCTGTTGGTGGCCTTTTAAAGTTCCAAGAGTTGAGGTTAATAGCAGCAAGAAACTTGGCATTTAAATTAATATCATTAAATGCTCGCGGGAATCGCTCTTTTCGAAGTTTCTATTGAAACGCTTCAGGCCGCGACATAAATTTTTTGCAAGAAGCTATTTCAGCCTTGAACAGGGGGTGAGACAAGGGCACCCTTAGCTTATCCCATCATTTGTTTATTCTAAGTCTAAAAGTTCTAGCTTGTAGTATTTGACAAATGATAAGAGTCAAGGGATGGAAATTATGAACGAAGAAGTGAAACTTTCTCGTTTTGCTCAGCCAGGCTGATGACATGACATGCTTTTTAAGAAACAAGTCTTGCTACGAACACCTGATTTCCAGTCTAGAATGTTTCTCAAAATTTTCAGGTTTAAAATTGAATGAAGAAAAAACAGAATTCTTCTTTTGCTTGCTTGGGGGCTCATAATCTATCTGAATGGCTTCCGAATGAAATTCAGCTATCAATTCAAATTCTGGGTGTGCATTTTGACTATTATGAGTTGTCTAGGAAAAAAGCCAATTTTGAAGCAATCTTAAGAGTCTATTAAAGTACGTGCAAAGGGAATGGTCTCACTCTTATTGGGGAACTGAGTACGAATTCATATATTTGAACTGCGGATTCAACAATGAATATGTGAGTCGTCGTCGCAGTTGTGAACACTACTTAAGCGGTAGTGAAAATAAAGCCAGGAAAAGAAAAATTCAGTCTTGTACGGGAGTCGAACCCGTGATCTCTGCGATACCGGTGCACTGCTTTACCAACTGAGCTAACAAGCCAACTGGGAGCTGGTCATTTTGTTGATTCGCAATAAGCCCGTGAATGATGGATAAATGACTATGAATATATGAAAATCATATATTTGAACTGGGGATTATAGAATGAATATGTGAGTGATCATCGCAGTCAACTGAATCATTTGCTTTTCCGAAATTTATGTCTAAAGCTTCTCTTATTCGTGTCTCTAATGATCTCATACAGGCAGTCATCAGAGAACTTAATAATTTTAATTGGAAAGGAAATGATAAGATAAATCGGTTAGCTTTGGTTAATGACATTGAATACGGAGGGTTCAAAATTTATTCTCAGAATTCGCTTAAGTAATCCAAGGAACTGTTTTAAGTGTTATCCCATGACTGGAAAAATGACCGTCCATCAGAAAATCCATTTATAAGTGAGCTCCTTTTTATCGCGCCCAGGATTTTTAGTTAATGGACTGAACGTGACGCGGTATTGGGATCAGTTGACTTGCGGCAGGACGGAATAGTCGTGGAGCGGGTTTTTCACAGCATAAGTGGATAACACATGACCAGCCATACACACTTTCCGGTAATCCTGACTCCCCGGTTTTGCTCTCTTGCCATTTGAATCCCAGTACCGCGAAAGCCACTAGGTGCGAGCTCATGCTGACGCTTGGAGAAAAATGTTCCATCGTCCCTGGTGACGAGTGCGTAATACGGTACGGGGTCGTGAGTTCTACAGATAATGAAGGAGGCTTCAAAGGATGGCTCGTCAAAACAAGGAAACACCTTTCTTGCGTGAGCAGGCTCAAAATAAGTCACTGCTAGTGTCCCGTTCAAGGAATACAATGAAAGCGCACGTAGAGGCCTGATAAATAATCACTTTTGACGGCTAAACTCGATTTCGGAAAAACTCCTACCAAGTTGAAAACTGAATGACTTAGTTTTGCTGTTGCGGCAGCATCAACAGCTCAGTATATGCAAACCGCACGTAGGTGTAGACTCTTTGGCCATTGAGGATTAGAGATGATATTTAAGATAATAAGACTGTTGTGGAAATCTTGGGAAAGCAAACTCTCTTCAACGATTGAAATAAATGTGGCCGCCGTGAAAACAAAACCAAAACAGAGAATAGCACGTGCAAGAACTGTGTAGCGTCACATACGTTTTACGTACACTTGAAAGTTGGGCGAGCGCCAATTTCCATACACCTTATTCCAAAATGGCGACCAATTTGTTATTCTTTTCTTTGCATGTTAATTAGCCCTCTTTGCCTCATTTTCACTTCAAAATTCTTTTGTATTTTATACATGTTGACGAGGCAAAGAGGGCTAATTAACATGCAAACAAAACAATAATACATTGGCCGCCATTTTGCAATAAGCTGTATAGCATAATTTCCATGCATTTTCCTTTTATTATGTTCCATGACGCATCAGGGCATTTGCGCATGTGCCAACCATACAAAAAAGAACCAGTGGCAAAAGATAACTAAAAAATAGAGCTAGTAGCAGTACCTCTGGACCCTGCGCCTGAGCGTCGTACCATCACGATGAAGCCCAAGATTTCGACCTGCGCATCGCTTATACCAGCCCCGAGCATTGGTCCTTCGCTATCTTTAAGATACCCACAATCCCGCGGGCAGGGAGGGAGAGAAATGCCGGCCCCTAGACCATATGTGACAGATCTCTTTCTTTCTTGCAGCCAAGTCCCACTCGGCTTACTTCAAGATTACGAGACATATATATATAGCAGAATCTATTCACTGAGTTTTCCATATGGTACGCAACTGCGTAGACGGAGGCTGCGCATGCGCATTTGTTGAAAATGATAATAGGACGAACGGAACAAAGTAATCTCCCGTTAAACTTTTCTAAAGTTTTCCTTTCAAACTTGTACAGATTAGTTTATTTCAGAAGGTGATTCCGAGATCAACGTCTTATACTAGTCTTGCTCTTTATTGATGGCTCCTGTACTTAGTTGTTCGTTCGTAAGCACCCGTATCCGCGATCGGACAACAATGATAATTAAGCGTACACCAATGCAGATATCATTTCTTTTTTATTACATCAACATTTTTATGCCTATGGTATAGAAACAAGAAGATTACGGTAAAAAAAGTTACTCAGGCTGCACAGACTGCGTTTTTAACATGAGATAGCTTGGACACAGGCAAACCATCCTGTACGCGTGCGCTTAACGGAGCTTTTCAATGCCTGAAACAAGCCGACACTCTCGATCAGTGTTGCAAGAAACAATTTTCACAGGTTATGCTTGTACTGACCTAGGTACTAAACTTGTAGACTGACAAGGCTCATTTGCTTTTAGGCCCCTTGTCCATGAAGAACAAACTGTCAGCAGCTTGAAACGAGCATTTGAACAAAGTTTATTGCATTCACAGTGCCAATAAGCAGTTCTTTGAAATTGACAAGGTTTAAGCCTTGTCAGCGCTTGATGATGAGCTCAGGCACCAGCAAATGACCCAAACTACAGTTATTTAGGGAACTTTTGACACATTTCCAAGTAAATTCTGCAAATGATTCGGCCGACCAGAGAGTGAATTCAAATGAGTCGAGTATAGCCACCTAACCAGCTGTCAGGTGACAAGAAACACGCATAACGTAGCCAGTGCTCGAACAAAATCTTGGGAGAAACAAGAGTTTTAATACCACCCACTCGCCCACCGCTCTCAACTCACTTTTAGCAAAAGCAAAATCGTATGGTTTCCATACATTTTCTATTGTTTAAGACCACCTTAATAGTGTTCAGCTACTTTTCAAAAACGTATCGCTAAAGGAAAATGTAAAACTTACGAATGACATAAAACAAAGGAAACAAAACACATTCTAAACAAAAGCGTACAGCAAAACAATACCTCATAAAACAAACAAAACCTCGCCAGGTTTTTTTACACCCAGGTAAACACTGATATTCTGACTACTATTCTGAAAACACGTGTGTAGACACTAGAAATAAATCATGCATTCACCCCTTATCGTAGTGTAGCTTTTAAAGGAAAGGAGGATGTGTGTGTTTCGGGGGGGGGGGAGTCCTTGGCTGCGGATCGTGAATAGATAAGAAATAAATCGTGAATGTCTAAAGTTCAGTTTCGTAGCTGAATTTCACTGCATTGTGATCAGATGTTTTCCCGTGACCTTTGTGAATTTAACACTTGGGTCGTGATTCGTGAAATCGAAAATATACTATCGTGACTTCGTGACTTCGTGACTTCGTTACAAGAGCCCCCTTTTCGCCTTTGAAATTGTGGAATATAGTAATGAGGCCTTTTCTCTAATCTGTTGGTGGCCTTTTAAAGTTCCAAGAGTTGAGGTTAATAGCAGCAAGAAACTTGGCATTTAAATTAATATCATTAAATGCTCGCGGGAATCGCTCTTTTCGAAGTTTCTATTGAAACGCTTCAGGCCGCGACATAAATGATGGTTTTGCAAGAAGCTATTTCAGCCTTGAACAGGGGGTGAGACAAGGGCACCCTTAGCTTATCCCATCATTTGTTTATTCTAAGTCTAAAAGTTCTAGCTTGTAGTATTTGACAAATGATAAGAGTCAAGGGATGGAAATTATGAACGAAGAAGTGAAACTTTCTCGTTTTGCTCAGCCAGGCTGATGACATGACATGCTTTTTAAGAAACAAGTCTTGCTACGAACACCTGATTTCCAGTCTAGAATGTTTCTCAAAATTTTCAGGTTTAAAATTGAATGAAGAAAAAACAGAATTCTTCTTTTGCTTGCTTGGGGGCTCATAATCTATCTGAATGGCTTTCGAATGAAATTCAGCTATCAATTCAAATTCTGGGTGTGCATTTTGACTATTATGAGTTGTCTAGGAAAAAAGCCAATTTTGAAGCAATCTTAAGAGTCTATTAAAGTACGTGCAAAGGGAATGGTCTCACTCTTATTGGGGAACTGAGTACGAATTCATATATTTGAACTGCGGATTCAACAATGAATATGTGAGTCGTCGTCGCAGTTGTGAACACTACTTAAGCGGTAGTGAAAATAAAGCCAGGAAAAGAAAAATTCAGTCTTGTACGGGAGTCGAACCCGTGATCTCTGCGATACCGGTGCACTGCTTTACCAACTGAGCTAACAAGCCAACTGGGAGCTGGTCATTTTGTTGATTCGCAATAAGCCCGTGAATGATGGATAAATGACTATGAATATATGAAAATCATATATTTGAACTGGGGATTATAGAATGAATATGTGAGTGATCATCGCAGTCAACTGAATCATTTGCTTTTCCGAAATTTATGTCTAAAGCTTCTCTTATTCGTGTCTCTAATGATCTCATACAGGCAGTCATCAGAGAACTTAATAATTTTAATTGGAAAGGAAATGATAAGATAAATCGGTTAGCTTTGGTTAATGACATTGAATACGGAGGGTTCAAAATTTATTCTCAGAATTCGCTTAAGTAATCCAAGAACTGTTTTAAGTGTTATCCCATGACTGGAAAAATGACCGTCCATCAGAAAATCCATTTATAAGTGAGCTCCTTTTTATCGCGCCCAGGATTTTTAGTTAATGGACTGAACGTGACGCGGTATTGGGATCAGTTGACTTGCGGCAGGACGGAATAGTCGTGGAGCGGGTTTTTCACAGCATAAGTGGATAACACATGACCAGCCATACACACTTTCCGGTAATCCTGACTCCCCGGTTTTGCTCTCTTGCCATTTGAATCCCAGTACCGCGAAAGCCACTAGGTGCGAGCTCATGCTGACGCTTGGAGAAAAATGTTCCATCGTCCCTGGTGACGAGTGCGTAATACGGTACGGGGTCGTGAGTTCTACAGATAATGAAGGAGGCTTCAAAGGACGGCTCGTCAAAACAAGGAAACACCTTTCTTGCGTGAGCAGGCTCAAAATAAGTCACTGCTAGTGTCCCGTTCAAGGGAATACAATGAAAGCGCACGTAGAGGCCTGATAAATAATCACTTTTGACGGCTAAACTCGATTTCGGAAAAACTCCTACCAAGTTGAAAACTGAATGACTTAGTTTTGCTGTTGCGGCAGCATCAACAGCTCAGTATATGCAAACCGCACGTAGGTGTAGACTCTTTGGCCATTGAGGATTAGAGATGATATTTAAGATAATAAGACTGTTGTGGAAAGCTTGGGAAAGCAAACTCTCTTCAACGATTGAAATAAATGTGGCCGCCGTGAAAACAAAACCAAAACAGAGAATAGCACGTGCAAGAACTGTGTAGCGTCACATACGTTTTACGTACACTTGAAAGTTGGGCGAGCGCCAATTTCCATACACCTTATTCCAAAATGGCGACCAATTTGTTATTCTTTTCTTTGCATGTTAATTAGCCCTCTTTGCCTCATTTTCACTTCAAAATTCTTTTGTATTTTATACATGTTGACGAGGCAAAGAGGGCTAATTAACATGCAAACAAAACAATAATACATTGGCCGCCATTTTGCAATAAGCTGTATAGCATAATTTCCATGCATTTTCCTTTTATTATGTTCCATGACGCATCAGGGCATTTGCGCATGTGCCAACCATACAAAAAAGAACCAGTGGCAAAAGATAACTAAAAAATAGAGCCAGTAGCAGTACCTCTGGACCCTGCGCCTGAGCGTCGTACCATCACGATGAAGCCCAAGATTTCGACCTGCGCATCGCTTATACCACCCCGAGCATTGGTCCTTCGCTATCTTTAAGATACCCACAATCCCGCGGGCAGGGAGGGAGAGAAATGCCGGCCCCTAGACCATATGTGACAGATCTCTTTCTTTCTTGCAGCCAAGTCCCACTCGGCTTACTTCAAGATTACGAGACATATATATATAGCAGAATCTATTCACTGAGTTTTCCATATGGTACGCAACTGCGTAGACGGAGGCTGCGCATGCGCATTTGTTGAAAATGATAATAGGACGAACGGAACAAAGTAATCTCCCGTTAAACTTTTCTAAAGTTTTCCTTTCAAACTTGTACAGATTAGTTTATTTCAGAAGGTGATTCCGAGATCAACGTCTTATACTAGTCTTGCTCTTTATTGATGGCTCCTGTACTTAGTTGTTCGTTCGTAAGCACCCGTATCCGCGATCGGACAACAATGATAATTAAGCGTACACCAATGCAGATATCATTTCTTTTTTATTACATCAACATTTTTATGCCTATGGTATAGAAACAAGAAGATTACGGTAAAAAAAGTTACTCAGGCTGCACAGACTGCGTTTTAACATGAGATAGCTTGGACACAGGCAAACCATCCTGTACGCGTGCGCTTAACGGAGCTTTTCAATGCCTGAAACAAGCCGACACTCTCGATCAGTGTTGCAAGAAACAATTTTCACAGGTTATGCTTGTACTGACCTAGGTACTAAACTTGTAGACTGACAAGGCTCATTTGCTTTTAGGCCCCTTGTCCATGAAGAACAAACTGTCAGCAGCTTGAAACGAGCATTTGAACAAAGTTTATTGCATTCACAGTGCCAATAAGCAGTTCTTTGAAATTGACAAGGTTTAAGCCTTGTCAGCGCTTGATGATGAGCTCAGGCACCAGCAAATGACCCAAACTACAGTTATTTAGGGAACTTTTGACACATTTCCAAGTTAAATTCTGCAAATGATTCGGCCGACCAGAGAGTGAATTCAAATGAGTCGAGTATAGCCACCTAACCAGCTGTCAGGTGACAAGAAACACGCATAACGTAGCCAGTGCTCGAACAAAATCTTGGAGAACAAGAGTTTTAATACCACCCACTCGCCCACCGCTCTCAACTCACTTTTAGCAAAAGCAAAATCGTATGGTTTCCATACATTTTCTATTGTTTAAGACCACCTTAATAGTGTTCAGCTACTTTTCAAAAACGTATCGCTAAAGGAAAATGTAAAACTTACGAATGACATAAAACAAAGGAAACAAAACACATTCTAAACAAAAGCGTACAGCAAAACAATACCTCATAAAACAAACAAAACCTCGCCAGGTTTTTTTACACCCAGGTAAACACTGATATTCTGACTACTATTCTGAAAACACGTGTGTAGACACTAGAAATAAATCATGCATTCACCCCTTATCGTAGTGTAGCTTTAAAGGAAAGAGGATGTGTGTGTTTCGGGGGGGGGGGGGG
>JAEMWC010001406.1:145000-169316 GCA_016490735.1 Pachyseris speciosa | reverse complement strand
GTTCTAAGTGGTCCGAAGAAAGGACAAATTTCATATATTCAAAACCATGAGAAGATCTCTGAGGTAGTAATACGTTTTTGGTGGGCAATTTCGTGTATCGCATTGCGTTTCTTTTGACAGTACGATTATCGCTTTCCTTTCTCACTGGCAATCACCTTCATGATTAACAGCACTGCCACTGTCACCGTTATCTTCGTGATATATTGTTGCCGTGTGTGAAAGGTCGTTGCCAACTTACCATCGTCACTTCAGTGCTTTACAAGCCTTAAATCTCTAAACATAAAATAAAATTTCCACTAATTTGGCCGAAAATCCAAAAACGGTTCACCTTACATGTTTTCTGTGTCCCGAGACGTCTTAGCCAAATGTTATTGCATACGACGGATTGCGCCCTCTGGAAGTTTTCCGCCTTTCCAAATAGAATAGGAATGAAGTTAAACTTTGGTGGTACACGTGTCTGAACTTTAGACACTCGTCAACTTGTCAACTCGTGCGAAAGCCTTCCACCACTTGTAGTCACAACTTACAGTAATCAAATGCCACAACGATTTTAAGTAGTTTCTACCTTTTGAATTAGGTTCTGTATTTTTTGTGCCCATTTTACTTAAATGTTACTTACCGTTTTGAATTCCTTTTGTCGAAAGAGATTTACACCAATCGGAATTGCAGCAGCGTTAACTGTCTGTGCAAGCTTAGCATTGCGTTAGTACCATGCTTTTTCTCATTACAGTCTTGTGACCGTAGGCATTTGTTTGTGTGCTCTATGTTGTTGATAAGCAGTTATCACTATTATTCTGTTTGTTGACGATAGCAAGCTAGCTAGTGTTGAATACTAGAGGTGCTTGGTTAAGGTTTACCGCGGTGCAGTTTAACAGTTGAAGAGCAAATCAGTTATAGCTTTAACGTGGCAACTATATTCTCTTAACAATGATGACTTTTTTGTCGTGATGACAGTACTTTGTGTTCCTAATTGTTAACAGCTTTGTGCCCAAGGATCACTTCGGGCTTCTTTCCCAGGACCCTAACGCCTTTGAATATCTTTACTCTCAGGTGAGTCAAACCTTTTTTTTTTCTCGTATTTACTGTTACCGCGTGTGACTTGTGCGGTAAAATTTAAACCCTGCCAAAAATATAATCGTCACAATCCAGCAAAGCGTTCTTGATAAAGAAACAAACTAACAAAATATCCTCGAAACGTAGGGATTGAATTTCAGTCGAAGAAATGAACCCTACCTTACTCTACTCAACCTTGTACGAGAGGCTCTGGGACTGACATCTGTGCCTTGCTTGCTCTTAGGTTACTAACCGGGTAGTGGAGGGTTTCTATGGGATGGACCTAAAGTATGATCTGGCAATCAAGCTGGCCGCCCTTCAAATCCAGCAAAAGGTCGTAGAAGCAGCTGCCGGACGTCCCGTCAAAATCTTAGTACGGCAGGTGGAGAAAGAATTTGGCGGGCTCGGGAAATTTGTTTCGATGGATCTTTTGGATAGCATGAGAGAAAAGGAATTACGAAAGGTTCTGGATCAGCAGATAAAACAAAATGAGAATCTTGCTTCTCCGGGCGAGAGATACATGAGCTCTTTACAGTGTAAAATACATTATTTAAATCTTTCAATGGAGATGTTCTCTTATGGTGGGAGGTTTTGATGCTGTGCTTGTGGATAATGGCAACGAAGGACCAACACTGAAAAAGGTTCGTTTACATTGAGTAAAAAAAATAAAATAAAATAATAATAATAATAATAAATAAATAATACTAATGAAATCTTTGGTGACTGCAAGTAATACAACCTCTTTAGAGTGGTGTACATCGATTCTGTCCTTGTGTAAACTTTTCAAGACTAAAATAGTGTGGCACCAAATGTAGAAGTAATGGAAAGGGAGGTAAATGGAAGTATTTCTAATTGAGGAATGAGTTGCTAAATTTTAGAAAGCCGAATGCCGCCTAGGGGTTCATATTGACTCTGCTTCTTACGGCAGAGACTCTTTATTAAACTTGAAGCTGAAACTTGAAGTTGCCAATTGAACCAGGCAATTATTTATTAAGTTGACTAATGAAATAATTTTTCCTATTTCTTATTTTGAAATTTTATTTATAAAAAAGTTAGTTAATTTTTGACCGAATTTCTTTATTTTTGAAATTGTTAACACCGTTGTCGTCGCAATACAGACAAAGTCGCAACATGTCACCGTGCTCGTCAACCTCAAGTATGGAGTGAGTCAAGTTGTAAGGGGCAAGGTTAGCGTGGTAAGTACGCGTATTGCGTATTATGGTTTCCTTTTTCCGTTCTCGAGGTAACCCTCGCGTCCAACGTCATTCCTTTTTCCACTGCGAAAAGATTCTTTCTTGTATCAGGGTTTTTAACACATTGACCATACAAACTGATGTTGTAATAGCTCATTTTACAGTTGTATGTTCAGTCACCTGGCTACTGAATGGAAACTAGGATGGAGGTGACCTTGTTTTGATACAAACCTCTATGCCTTTCTCATGCAAAAGTGGACTAGTTAGCATTCGCCCCTTCCACATCTCCCAAATGACATATTGTTTGCCCCCCCCCCCCCCAATTTTGCATAAGCATTGTTTTCGATTTCTCTCGGGACGATTGTTAGTAAGGTAAATTGAAAACAATGGTTATGCAAAATGTTGAGGGGCAAGCAGAGTGTATTATGGGAGATGTGGAAGTGGTCAATAAGAGCAACACTGTATCAAAACAAGGTCATCCCCAGCCTCGTTTCCATTTATAGGCATTACTTATTCATTACACTTATTCAGATTGGATGAGTGTGAAGCGGGGCGTGCCTCAAGGCAGCGTCCTGGTATGAAGGTATATCTATGACAAAATGCAATCCTGAAAGTTGAATGGCAAAAACCTGTTTCAGGTATCATGCAGATAGTCAAAATGTGGAAAGGCATAATGGTAAAAGGTATCACGCAAGTAGACATAAAGCGAAAAGGCATCACACAAACAGGCATAACGCAAAAAGGTATAACGCGAAAAGGGATAACGCAAATAGGCATAACGCAAGTAGGCATAACGCGAAAAGGCATAACGCAAATAGGCATAACGCAAAAAGGCATAACGCGAAAAGGCATAACGCGAACAGGCATAACGCAAATAGGCATAACGCGAAAAGGCATAACGCGAACAGGCATAACGCAAATAGGCATAACGCGAAAAGGCATAACGCAAGTAGGCATAACGCGAAAAGGCATCACGTAAATAGGCATAACGCGAAAAGGCATAATTCGAGTAGGCATAACGTGGAAAGGCATAACGCAAATAGACATAACACAAAGAGAGGAACGGGAGTAGGCCTGTCCCGATTGCGCGGGGCACTTTTTCGGCACTTTTTTTGAGTTTGCAGCACTATTTTACATTTCAAGCACTCTTAAGCACTTAATTGACTTTTGAGCATTTTTTCCGCTTTTTGGGAAACACTTCAGCACATTTTCCACAATTTTCCATATGTTAAATGCAATATTTTGTCTTTGAAACGTTTTCAGTAAAGCTGAGTAATTCTATTACATCATGAATTAATGCCATCTTGTCGCGTGACCGGCTGACTGTTGTCATGGAAATGCACGAGCTATGGTTATTTTAACCGTGGGAACAGTCGATTTTGATTGGTTCGTGACTTCGTGTTTCTCAGAACTTTTAGCGCTCTTTTCTGTTCAGTGGAGCTGCTGACGAAAGCATTACAGTTGTAGCTCCATGCTTGACTGATAATAAAGAGCTTTTGTTCGACAAACGTTGTTATACTTTATGATCACGTCAGTATTAGAAAATCGAGAGAAGTTTGATAAAACTAGGAATATGTATGAGCATCTGCTAGGAAATAATAAAAATCTGCGAGCACCTTACGTGCATTATTTCTAAATTTAAGCACTTTTTATAAAAGTCGAGCACTATTTGAGCACTTTTTTGCCATGTTTTGAGCACTTTTTGGCAATTTTTCCAGCGCAATCGGGACAGGCCTAGTCAGGAGGGGAAAGGAGTCGGTAATTGCTGTTGAAAGCAAGACAAAATTAGCGCTCGCAGAAACCCGTGCTGCTGATTAAGATTTTAGAGCTCTTTCAGAGCACATTCGATTAGCGTATTTGCGTTATGCCTAATTGCGTTACGCCTTTTCGCGTTATGGCTATTTACGTCGTGACTTTTCGCGTTATGCCTTTTTGCGTTATGTCTATTTGCGTTATGCCTTTTCGCGTTATGCCTACTTGCGTTATGCATTTTCGCGTTATGCCTATTAGCGTTATGACTTTTCGCGGTATGCCTATTTGCGTTATGCCTTTTCGCGTTATGCCTACTTGCGTTATGCCTTTTCGCGTTATGCCTACTTGCGTTATGCCTATTTGCGTTATCCCTTTTCGCGTTTTACCTTTTTGCGTTATGCCTTTTGCGATATGCCTGTTTGTGTGATACCTTTCCGCGTTTTGACTATCTGCATGATACGTGAAACAGGTTTTTGCCATTCAGCTTTCAGGATTGCATTTTGTCATAGATATACCTTCATACTATTTGCGTGATACCTTTTACCATTATGCCTTTCCGCATTTTGACTAACTGCATGATACCTGAAACGGGTTTTTGCCATTCAACTTTCAGGATTGCATTTTGTCATAGATATACCTTCATATCCTGGGGCCCATGTTTTTCAACATGTTCCTCAACGACCTCATCTTTCACATTAAGTCTGTAAAATTAAACACTTATGCCGATGACTGCCAACTGCACTCATCTGATGTAGACCCAGTAACCTTGGAACGGCGGATCAATCATGATGTACAAATAGCAAATAAATGGTTCGAAGACAATGGGATGAAAGCCAACCCTGCTAAACATCAAGGGATGGTTCTTGGCAAAACCGATTACCCTTTCTCCGTTTTAACCACAAGATGCCTGGATCTTTTTGGAATAACTCTAGACAATGAACTTAATTTCAAGGATCACATATCCTCTGTATGCAAAAAACTAAATAATCAGTTCAGTGTCTTCAAAAGATTTGGCAAACTTATTTCATCTGAAATTATGCTTCGCCTTTATAAGGCGTTTATCTTACCCCATTTTCACTACTGTTCAATGATATGACACTTTTGTAATTCAGAAGATTCTGTCAAACTGGACACCTTAAATAGACGTATTTTAAGATTTGTTTTAAAGGACTGGGACTCGAAATATGATGCTCTTCTAGACAAGGCTGGTGTGTGTGGATTAGCCAACAGGAGGATACAAAATATGATGATTTGTATATTCAAATGTCTCCATTTTGATAAATATCCGTGCTATTTAAAACAACTGATCAAGTTAAGATCTACTGCTTACTCCCTACGGGGTACTAATATTTTATCACTTCCTAAGCCGTCTACAACCACATATGGTCTAAATTCCTTTAGTTATTCATCTGTTAAGTACTGGAATTCTCTACCTGACCACTTTAGAAAGACTGTAGATTATAGTGAATTTAAGCGCAAATTGTTAGTGCACGGTTTTAGTTAATACTACATTAATTAATATTATATATGTTGTAACTTTTAAAATTAGTAAATTAGGATCGGAGATACTAGCTATGTAAGCTACACTAAAATCCGAGGATAAATAAAGCTTATGTATGTATGTATGTATGTATGTAGGCAAGGTCACTAAGCATGCAATTGTAAACTGGGCTATAGGTGCAAGGGGTGGCTAACACCGGTTTCTAGCACTTTCCAACTCTTGGATGGATTATCACAACCAAACTTTACAATTTGGTACCTTTATAGTGGTATCAAACAAAGGGTCACCTCGCAGCTCTTACAAGGTCTCACCTGATTGCAAACCACCCTTCAGGAGAGACAAAAGAACAAACAACACAATGAACCCTAGCCCTAAAACAATAGGGCTGCGACACTATCCCCGCCACTGAAATTTAGGGCTTATATGAGCTGCGAGGCTACCGCAAACAAATGCCCAGTCATTGGCGAACAAGATATGACAATTATTTTCAGTTAATAAATTATGATAGCAACACTATTAGATTATGAGCTCGAGATTTCTATCGCGTGCACAAAAATCGAAAGCGAATAATCTAGTTGTTTTAGTATATATCTACTAGTCGTTCAAAATAAACAAGTAAATTATCTAAATCCTCATGGCGGTTACTTCGAAAAGGTAATCCTTCGATAACAAGGACCGCAACCACCTTTTATGAGCCCGCGAGAATGAGCACCCCCTACAAACCCATGTTTTCACTGAAACCGCTGATCGCTGAATCTGGTCTAGGTCATTCTTATCTAAGGTCTTCTCTTCGAAAACGAGAAGAAGCGGTCGCCATTGTGTTGACAACCGCAACTCACTCATAGAATACCTTACTCCCACGGAGTACCGACGTTTGTTTTGTGTTTTTGATATTATTTGTAGTTGTGTCAACTTGCTGAGTTTCACGAGATCACAGGGTTCAAGATATCTCGCCATGAAGATAACAAGCGGCTTTTGCGTATCCGGCTACAAGAAGGAAAGGTACATTTGCTAACACTTTATTAGACAACCAGTCGACTGATCAACCAACCAACCAGACAATACGGAATGACCCATCAAAACTGTGCCAGTAGCTCTACCTCGTGCTATAGGTTGATGTTTGGTAGTTGTTTCGCAGGGTTTTATTTGAACATTAAGCGGAAGCTTGAACTTGAACGTTACAACTTGATAGCTGTCACTGAACTTGATCTTCTTGAATTCTCGATTGAACTGAACTGAACTGAAGTTATATTTGCTGAACAACCAACAACAAGAAAAGAATTAACCTGCTGAAACTAATTCTTCTTATATAAGTTTTAAGCTGTGATCTAGAATGTTCTATATCATGGATTATTTTTAGCAGCTTACCATTACATTAATCATGTCTATTTTTAACATTCTGGAACTTTCTAGCAAGTAATTTAGCTACTTCTAGAAACATCTGTAGAGAACATTCCAGAATTTCCTACACTGCATAAGAACATTCCAGCAGCAACCTCCAATATATACTCTTCAGAACAGTAGTTTTTTAGTCATTTGCCACTTGACACTCGCTCGAATGTTTGCCCATCAGACAATCGGTCAGTCGATCGGTCGGATAGTTGGTCGGTCCATTTAGCTGGTGCAGTGAACTTGGTAGGCTGCCTTTTCAGTGGGGAAAGTAATAGAGCGTTTTCATTCACGTGACTACCAGCCATATTGGTTTAGTGAAACAAAAGAAAGTATCTGCATAAAATAGAGTTCAATTCCAAGAGATTTAGTTTGGAACACCAACATGTCCGCCGTGACGCCATGTGAAAACGCTCTATATCTGTGTAATCTTTGCTTGCAGAGCATTCAATTAATCTGTTCCTACCTGGATTGCGTGGACATGATCGCACTGATCACTGGCTATTACAAGGTGTATGTAGATAACACGAGCAACACACCACTCCCTGTAGAGAATGACGAGAAATGGCCTTTCTCGTTCCGAAAGGAGCCACCAGCAAATGACGGTAGGTAGAAAAAAGGAAAGGACACAATTACTTTTTCTGTCTAGGAGGCCGATTTTCAAGAGCCGAACTAGCTCAGTTAACAGGCATGGCTCAACTTTTCGGGAATCTTGGTCAGTGAAAGTCATCAAACATTTTCTAACCGGGCCGAGATTTCACCCTGAATCATGTTGTTTGGAGCAGGCTATCTAACCTTGCCAACCAGTTATTACGACTTAATTTCACGTTATTGTAAATGGAAAATTAGTGAGTCGAGCTTCTTGTCTCTTCGTGAAATATAAAAGAATAGCACACAATAAAGCTCCTGAGACATGGAGACATCCACAACAACTACAACTTCAACTTTCTTTGTTCTTTGCACTGTTTACAAAATTTACACGCTAGCTCTTTGACGTTTACTGAAAATGTAAAAAAATGAAATAGGGTCTGGGAAAAGCTGAAAAAGGTATGTGCGCAGTAACCAGAGTAGCCATTGGCTTTCGAACTGGTTACCACCATATAAATCTAACTGCGGTTACAAACAACAAAGAATATAACAATACATTACATCACATCACGTCACATTACAACAGCAAACGTAAAACGAATGAGTAGATTAGTGTACAGAATTGGGTGACAGGGCCTCTTACTTTCAAAGAAACAGCAAGGTTACGTCAAAGAAGTAAGAAAGGTTCACTTCCCAGTATAGGGTTTGAGTGGTACTAACTTGGCACTGTTCTGTATTTTAATCTTTTTTACAGCACCAGACTTTTACTCAACGCATCACGTGATTCCGGATGTCTGGTCATACCCTTCTCACTTTCAATCTGCAAGCCCCGCGAGGCAAGAACAAGTGCACAACACCAAGCCTATACACGGACACAGGAACGTGCTGATTGACTTGTCGAGAGCCCCGCCAAGGTTCCAAAGATGTGTAATTTCAGAGGAATCTAACGAAGAACATGCGGGGAACGCGCTTGATCAAGATACCATTGGTGAAACAGACGAAGCTCACAGCCAGCAATTTGATTCGCCAGAGCCGATGTTGACGCTAGATGACGAGGTTTTCCTCGAAGAAGCCTCGTCATTATTGAATAACATTACAGAAGGCGCCGACAGTACAAACAACGAAATGCTTTCCGGTACTTCCAAATGTATCGAAAATGCTGTTCAGCTTGAGGCGTCAATAACCTCTCTTAGGCGACATCAGGCGTCCTCGAAAAACTCTGGTGAACAAGAGTTAAGAATTGAGTCCGCAAAAACAGCATTGGCGGGGAAACTGCAGGAAGACCAAAGTGACTTGATTCAAGAACTGCTCTTAGCAGAAGAAATTTGGCATCATCAAGATGAGGACGATGTTGGAAACGAAGACAGTTGCAGTTTAGTTTCGTGTGATGAGAGTGACAGTTGCCTAGAAGAAGCAGTGGACTCCAAAGAGCAAAAGAATCACGCGAGCAGTGTTGTTGATGATCGAAGTGAGAGTGATTTTGTGTCGGAAATTCCAGGTCAGGTATCTCCTGAAAATGCCTTCAGTGAATTCAAACAGGGAATGGAAGAGGTAGACACACAATGCTCTATTGTTAGTGATGTGTTTGGTCGCTTCACGCACAGCACCATTGACTTTGAAAGTACGATCTCTCTCCCAGACCAAGGTACTGGTGGTAATCAAGAAGCATTTCCTGATTGGCTATCTAATCTTCATTTATCTTTACAGCAAGATTCCCCAATGGACACAGATCCTTTCCGGGATCAAACCACGACTGAAAATGACATGCCGTTTGACGAGAGTAAACTCCATTACAGGAGTATGGACGAAGTACATCATGTTGAAGGTGGAGACGCCTCAGAAGGATCTGGGGATCAAGAGAGCTTATCATCCGCTCCAGAGTTGTGTGAAAATCCTCATGGTGAAGAGTCTTGTCAACCCGAAGAGTTGCAGATACAAGATGTTTCAAACTTGCCATGCAACGTCAGTGATTCATCCGACACATTTGATGATTCTATGGATGTTGTAGGAAGCCACATGGTTACTTTAGAGTTTGTCGACAGTAGTGACAGCGATATTGTATCGGAATTGTCAGAGGAGGAGGAATCACTCTGGTCGGCGTTTCCTGAGTACTTCCAGCTTAGTAGTCGCGTTAAGTATTCTGGCAACAATAAAGGGATGCTCGTACTTACTGAGGAGCTTCAAAATGATGCAGATAATTTACTCTCTACTGAAAGTTGTCAAGATGTTACACTTGTGAGTCTAAAGGGATTCCACACTAAAGACGAACGTACGACAATTTCGTCTGCCAGTTCTACGGAATCGTTAAACAACAGTCTTAACCAAGAGGGAGTTTTCACTGCCAAAGATTTGGAGGAATTATCTACAGCTTCTTCAGAAAGCTTTGAATTTACTTATGAAGTCAACACTGAACTGGAAAGTGGAAGTTTGAGTGAGGATTGGGGTGATGACTCTCTGAAACAAATGAAAGAAGAAAGCATCCAGGACATTCATGAAAATGAAAGTGACGGAAGCGATTTGTCTCGGAGCATTTCTTTGGTGTCATACTCGTTTTGTTCTGACGATGAATGGAACAATTCGCCGGATACTCAGTCAGGGTTAAATACCAAAGGATTGAAGGTCATTGAGCCCATGCCATTTATCTCCTCTGAAAACACAGTTTCTTCCTCGCCATACGATGAAACTGATTATTGTGACAAGATGCAAGTCTCCGAAAAGGTAAAAGAAACCGAGGAACCAAATGGGTTAGCAGAAATTGGATGCGAAAAAGATGAAAGTGTTGAAGATTCTTCGAGGCATTTTTCACAAAACAATGATACTTTTTTTCAAGGTTTTCGATCTTTAAGCGATTCAAGAAATGAAATGAAACCCCATTGGAAAGATGTAGATAGAATTTATTCTCCTACTGAGTGGATCATACCCTCTCCACCAGCGCCTACCCCCGAGCTCCAAGAAGATGACATTGCAATCGTTTCTCCTCCTCCCATTTGTGAAGCAGCAAGTGAAGATGAATTCGAGGAAGAGCTAAAAGACTTAATCGTACCACCGCCTCCCTCACTGGCAAGCACTACGAGGGACATTTCAAATATCAGGATTGTGTCTCCACCGCCGCCAGTAGACTTCAATCACAATGAAGTAGACGTTGTTGAGTACGACTTTGATGAAATCAGGTTTCTTTCCTTAACTGACGATCATAAACTTGCCCACAGCAATGTTCTCATGACCAGACAAAATTCAAACTCAAATGTTACTGAGGACGGGAAAATTCAGGCAGAAAAACTCAGGAGCTTTGCTTCTTCTATCTCTAAAGAGGAAGACTGTACCAGCAAACACGTGTTTATCCTACAGCAAGAGAGTTGCAAAAGTCATCTTTCTATCAGTTCCATTCCTGGCTCTCGGGATTCAGGTGCAATAAGTCAACCATTTGGTAAGCACAAGTTCGTGACAAGCGACTTGTCGAGCGTTGAAGGCATTAACCTACCACCTTCATCTACTAAAAACGATTTAAACATTGAGTCAAGTCAAGACCTCCAACTGACTTCAGCGATCTCTAGAGCCAGTCAAGAAGAGGTAGCTATTGAAAGCGGCTCAAAGATCGCTTTGAAACAAAAGCCACCCGTTCCTCCAAAACCGCGTTTTTGGCAGGCTGTAACAAGCGAAGGCGTTGCAGAAGCAAGAGATGCTGCCCTGAGTAAGAGTCTTGATTCTCCCTCAACCTACCAGCATGGAAACACTGTTGAAACAAATAGCAAGAAGGCCTGTTTAAAATCACAGCGGGAAGGTTTCAGTGCAGTGCCGGCCGAGGGTGACACGTCCATGTTGGAATCCCAACTTCGGAAAGAAAACACCCTCAAGGAGTCAAAAAATAGACCAGAATTCCTGGTGGGTTTCCCAGCCCAAGTACAGTCTGTGGGAAGCCCAAACAACTATTTAGCAGAGGCAATGGAACCACAGATTAATGACAAGTTGAACTCTATTATCGCTGAGTCAGAGCGAAAAATATCTCCAAGGCAAGTTGCATCTTGCACAGTGATACCAAGCGCAAGTAGGGAACAGAAACGTTCTTTTTCTCAGTTTGAGGACCCTCCCCGGTCTTCGCCCGCTGTGAAGTATAATTTCAACAAAAACGAGATTAACACACAACATTATAGGAGTGGATTAGACAGAAGTGTATCGTTTACTTTCAGATCGGCTTACGTTCCAGTGCCATATTCACCTACTCGCCCCCACGCTCAAACCTTATATCCTGCACACTCTTTGGTGGAGGATGATCATAAATTTTCACGCAACGCGAAGGCTTTGTCTCCAGTAGAGCATTCGCTGGACACGTGTTCACGATTGACCAGCGTAAAACCTCACTCAACAACGTCTCCCGTAACTACACTGTCTCCATCTTCCACTGCATCTAGCTACAGTTTATCTGCGGAGGAAGAATTGCGCATTCTACGAAGACCTCCAGTGAGGAGAACATCAATGTCACTTGTTGATTCAAAAGGAGAGCTGCCTATAGATCCGTGTAATGATGACAATAACTGTGTTCTCCCAGAGACATCAAAAGACACTTCTAACTGTCAGCTTCCTACCGACTTATCACTTTTCAACGCTGATCCTATGGATTTCGATGACACAACTGACTCGGATGAGGACATCTTTACAAACGGATCCCCACCCTCTACCTCTCCGCCCCTCCCTGAAAGTTCTCCGCCGCCTTTACCTCCAACGTCACCCCCTAAAACAATCCCTGGGTTTGACGACGATGAGTTTGACTTTAGTGAATATTTGTTTGATACTGGGCAAAAGTCTCCTCAAAGTGACATTCATGAACAACCCACTTTCAAAATTCCCTCTTCTGCGAAGGACTTAAAAAGCAGGCGATCTTCAGCGTCGTTTTGCCTTCAACGAGACAATTCAAACGATACAATGCCGGTACCCCAGAGTAACCTTGGTCATTGTACCTCTTTATCTAGATCTCTTACTATAACAACCTCTACTCGAGGCCGCCCACCGGTCGTTCAGTGATGCTTCGCACTCTCACGATTTCGTCTTTGAAAGAAAACGCCCAAGCTTGTGTCTTGGTATGTCTTGTAGCTCGGGTGACACAACCGATGCGGATTTGCTGCTTTCTTTTGGTGGAGTTGGAACCAAACATCTGGTAACAAAACTTGCGGACGTTTGCGAGAAATGTCTGTCAAAAGTGGAAGAATTTAAGACCAGACTTGAAGCACACTTGACTGGAAGCTCACTAAGAGCGGAACTGCCCAGCGAAACGAAGAACGCCCTGTTAGTTCTCCAAAACAACGCCAGGTTCTTGGCGTGTGATGTCAAAGTTATCTATTCGAGTGTAAAACTCGGAAAGGCCCAAATCGCTGCAGCTGTCAGAGCCTTTTTGGATTCCATGGAGAAGCTGGTGGAGTCCTGCGAGAAAGCCAGTCAAATACCAAGCGAAAATTCCACCCACAATGTGAGTGCTTTGGTTTCCATGGTTATTGAGGTGCTAGAACAATACCGAGCTGTCATTGGCACCGTCAAGGCCACAACCGCTGGAAATCCAGATGACGCGGAAGTGGAATCTTTATTCGAAAAGACCAACGCCACGGCAACGTTAATTGCGACATTGATAAGAACTCTAAGAAAGTACTAGTTAATGAACTGGAAAATGATTTTAATAATTTTGTTTTTTTCTGTTTCAGTTGTAATCATGACAATTTATTTTTAGAAGGATAAATAAGGGCAAATTTTAATGACGTTTCCATGACTCTCACAGGAGAAGGGTTTTCATTGGCTTACATTCACAATGTAAATAGTTCCAAAACCACTAAGCTAACGCGTGTTGAAAAATCGAAAACGTGTTTAAGATATCATTGTCGGGCACGTATTTTTTAGACCTTAATGCGGCAGATGTTTTCTGTGAATTTGACAACGATGTAAACAGCAATAATCGAAAACACATTGGACAGCGCGATGCTACTGATTCTGCCCAAGTCAATCACGGAAATTCTAGCAGTTTTGATTTTGAGAATGGATTTTTGAGAATGGGTAATATGAAAATCATATATATATAGTTTTGATTTTGTACAAAAGGAAAGAAACGAAAGCAACTCGCGTAATATTTAAATTATTAAGTATAAATGGAAGGAAAGGCACTGTCCATTAATTAAGCTCTGGCATACTATTTCCTCACGGTATAATTTTTACTTATACCATGACGTTCTCTTTATGTAGGGAACTCATTGAGAAAATTGTTCTGAATCATCTGCCTTGAGTTTGTCCAAGTTAGTTATTTATGGATGTTCAGCGTCTAATGATTCTCTTGATTGAAAATCCAAAACGTCTTAGCACACTTGCAGCTGCTATGTTATTGAAGTATTTCAACTTCGAGGCAGCGAACATAGGGGGTGGGCTCGTACAAAGTCTTACATGGACTCAAAAATTAATTTTAATATTGAACCCTCAAAGCGAAGATGGAAAATATTATGACATTATATAATTATTTATTGAAAGTTATATCGATATAATTTTATTCACTCACTGACAATTAATAGTAAAACTTGTAAATGATCGTGTTTATGATCATTCTTGTTTTATTTATTTTACAATCCAAAATTGCAATAATAATCTTCAAGGACGAAAGCTCGAATAAATTTCAAAACGTAGTACAATTGTGTGCAATCGATTCTTTAAGTAGCCATCTTCAATTACGAATATGGTGGTGACTGAAACAGCAAAAAGCAGGGAGATATGTCATTCCTTTCTAACAAAGACCATAACGCATTCGTGGTAAAAGCGAGCCAAAAAGGCGTTTATGTTCGGTTGTTGAAGGGGCTATGTCACGAGGATTTGGTATGAATTCAACAAGCCACAAGAGATGTTTATACCGATGGGAACTCAAAATGTTTCAGTTTTGTTCAAAACTACTCTACTAGTATAGTCAACTAAAAAAATATGACACCTCGCCTATGGATGGTTAGTATGGAAACCGATTGTAACTCGTCTTTCAGTTGGATCTCAGACCAAAATGTTCTTAGTCTTAAATTAACCCGAATTTTGCCCCAAAGAGCATAAAATAACCGTGACACAGCCTCTTTAGGATCATTCCCCTGAAATAAGTGACAATAGATTTTTCTTCAAACTTTGTCCATTAAATATTTATCATATGAGACCTTCAATTTTGAAATAAAAGGGTGGATGGTTGCCCATGCTAATTTATTAGCTGTGAGGCATTTTTCATTTTGCCATTAATTGGTGCTTATTGTAAGAACGCAATTTAAGTTATTGTAAAATCTTTGTGAACCCAAACTCATGAGAACACGCATTAAACTACAGTCCATACATTATGCTGGACACAAATAAACATTTTGAGCTTGATTTAGACAGAAAGCAGCTGAATCCTTGATTAAAAATTTGAATCAAATTTCTTGACATGGTTACTAAACTGCAAATAGAATAGATTACAGTTTATCTGCTATTTTCCTCATTTATTCAATTTACAGCAATAGAAATCAGGTCAGTCTTTTCTCATACAAAGTTTATGATCAGTTCATTACAACTGGAAAAAAGGTGGGGTGCCCTGCTAGTTGGTGAGGTATAGCCAATTTTCAACTAGCAGAGCTCAATTTCAAGGCAAATAAGCCATGTTCTCAATGTGCGCGCGCTAAATGACGCCATAAATTATGCGCAGTAAGGATGCGCGACGCAAAAGTGAAGAATCACCTTAATAAAGCCTTTTGGCGTCAAATGCAGTGTGAATCAATATTGACATCTCTTGCTATAGTCCTTCTCCACCACACTCTGAATCAATATTGTCATCTCTTGCTATATTTCTCCACCACACTATATAAATGGTTTGAATCCTTCGGAAACAACAAATCTTACCGATCTGTTAACAAACTTGTCTAAGTTTACCTTGTGACTGTAACAACATCACAAAGCAAGAACTTTGTAAAACAAAGATACAAGGTCTTGATTGAATTTGGAGGCCAGACAGCCATGTCAAAGCGGAAATTTTTAGCCGCAGTTTACTTTTTTCTGAATCATATTCTTAGAGGTACATTTTTGCGTTGTTTGTCTTGGGTAGGGTGGGAGTGGGGGAGGGGGGAGGAGGGAGCGGTGGAATCGCGTTTTAAAGAAGTATCTGGTTCCACCTGCTGAAGCTAGAAGATTGTTCTTGCAACTCGTTTGACAGAAAGCGGGCTTAACAAGTAACATCTTCAGCGGGCTTTCCATCATATATATATGGGGACTTTGCTTTCAGAGTTTTTTCCCCTCTGGAACAAAATTCGGTGTTCTCGGTCTGTCTACTTTTTTGTGTCTTCTATTAAAAGTGTTGTACACATTGCTCACGCCAAATGGACGTTCGCGATGGACCGACCTTTGATGTTATTTAAAGAAGGACTTCGAGCAGACCATAAACTTTACTGAAGAACCAAGATTTACATTTTTAATACTTACAACATTACATGGCTAACGTCGGAATACCACAAGAACAATTAAACATAGCCCCAGCCTTCTGAATCTAAAAAGAAGGGCGAATAGAATCACTTTAGATTATAAACTTTACTGCCTTCCAAGGAATGAGCCCTCTGAGAGAGGGACCTAAACCAATGAAATAAGAGCTTACAAAGAGCTTCGTTCTAACTGACTGTTTTCATTGGTAACTTCTAACGTGTCTTGTAATATCCATTGTCTTAGCTACCCTAGAACGACTACAAAGTGAGAGCTTGTTTAAAAAGAAAATGGGCCACTTTCGCTTTCATTATTTCCATCTTTTCACTCAGGATTTAATACATGCAAGAACGCAAAGCAACTGAGGTAAAATAACTCTGTGGCCCGGTATCTTGCTCAAAAGTAACCGGATTGGGCTTTTGTACATTATGCTTTTGTTTCCTCACAAAAATGCTCCACCTTAATGCTCCATTTTCTCACCAAAATGCTCGGTTTCTCCCCCAAAATGCTCGGTTAATGCTCATTATACAATTATTTTAACGAGGTGCTAACGCTAGCCCTAACATATAAGTGGTATAACAGTATCGTATATAAGTTAATACTGACTTTACATGGCCGCCTTTGATTCATAGCTGATTCCTTCTAAGTCTCCACTCCGCTGTATTAAGGGTGGTATTTGAAATACTTCTTTATTTTGAATTTCGAGTTTAAGTCTTCATTTTCTAGTAAAAGAAAAAATATTTTTATCTTAATTATTTTTCTCTGGAAAAAAAATTCCGGTAAAATGCTCGAATAATGCTTAACGCTTTTGCCTCATTAAAATGCTCGAACGAAATGCTAGCATAATGTGCAAAAGCCTAAACCGGATCTGCTAGTAACTCGAGTAAAGCGCATTTGTCTTGACTCACTATACTAAAAAGCACTAATTCCGAACGAGCAGTTCTCTGTTTGCTAAGGTGAAATAAAGATGGCTTGGATTACAGTTAAACATATTTTGGTATTCCAAACCATAATATGCTATTAATTACACCAACGCCAAGGTTTTTTTTTTATCAGTTTGCACATTATAGCTAGATATGTACACTTAGAGAACTTCTTTTAATTGCAATGGAAGACGGTTTAATTTAGTTGCTTTGGCAACTTTCCTAACTGTCTGAACCTTAACAAAGGGTACAGAGGTGAGTGAAAGAAATATATCTGAGATTTCAAATCTCTCGTGTATTCATACTTTTTATTTCCCTCTCATTATCCTTTGATTTTTGTTGAAGCAGTACACACCGTCAGGTGAGCATATTTTTCAGCAATCGTCTTCATTATCCACTAATTCCAAGTGTTCGAGCTCTTTACCATAATCTAGGGTAGACGCGCAGGCGTTTTTTGCATTGGCTTGGAAATTCGCATTCTTATCGCGAAGAGACTTTTCTAAATCATCTCCATCATCATCGCATTTTTCCTCATTGCCGTGATCATGCAAAGTCATTTCTGCATCACCGCATTTCTCATCGTTGCCATGGCTACTTGGTTCCTGATCTTGTAACGCCTTTTCTGCCTCACCGCTTGCATCATTGCAATCCTCATCGTTGCCGTGGCAATTTGCTTCCTGATCTTGTAACGCCTTTTCTGCATCACCTTTTGCATCATTGCAATCCTCATCGTTGCCATGGCAATTTGGTTCTTGATCTTGTGACGCCTTTTCTGCATCACCTTTTCCATCATTGCAATCCTCATCGTTTCCATGGCAACTTGGTTCCTGATTTTGTAACGCCTTTTCTGCATCACCGTTTGGATCATTGCAATCCTCATCGTTTCCATGGCAACTTGGTTCCTGATCTTGTAACGCCTTTTCTGCATCACCGTTTGGATCATTGCAATCCTCATCGTTTCCATGGCAATTTGGTTCCTGATCTTGTAACGCCTTTTCTGTATCACCTTTTGCACCATTGCAATCCTCATCGTTGCCATGGCAATTTGCTTCCTGATCTTGTAAGGTCTTTTCTGCATCCTCGTTAGCATCATTACATTCATTATCGTTGCCATGGCAATTTGTTTTCTGGTCTTGTAACGCCTTTTCTGCATCACCGACAGCATCAATGCATTCCTCATCATTGCTATTGCGGTTTGCGTCTTCATCGTGCAAGGCCTTTTCTGAATCACTATCAGCACCGTTGCATTCGTCATCGTTTCCATGGGAATAATCCTGATCTTGTAAGGCCTTTTCTGCATCCTCGTTAGCATCATTACATTCATTATCGTTGCCATGGCAATTTGTTTTCTGGTCTTGTAACGCCTTTTCTGCATCACCGACAGCATCATTGCATTCCTCATCATTGCTATTGCGGTTTGCGTCTTCATCGTGCAAGGCCTTTTCTGAATCACTATCAGCACCGTTGCATTCGTCATCGTTTCCATGGGAATAATCCTGATCTTGTAAGGCCTTTTCTGCATCCTCGTTAGCATCATTGCATTCCTTATCTTTGCCATAGCAATTTCCATCCTGATCTTGTCCGACCTTTTCTTTATCACCGGCAGCATCATTGCGTTCCTCGTCGTTGTCATAGCAATGTGTATCGTGATCTTGCAAGACCTTTTCTTCATCAACCTTAGCATCATCGCATTCCGTGTTGTTTTCTTGATCTGAATCTGCACCATTCTGGTGCATGTCCTTTTCGGCAGCATCATCATTAACGCCATTGCATTCATTATGGTACACTGTATTTCCTTCATCGTAGTTTGCATCATCAACACTATAATTGTTGATGAAATCCGTATGGTTTTCAGTGCTGGGGCTTTTGACGACACACGTGCACAATCGCACAAGCCTTTCGTTTTGTGGACAAAGAGGCCTACAATGGTCTGCCATCGGTACTCCACTGCTATTACTTACGCTACGAAAAGCTTTTATCTGTGAAAGGGAAACGCAACACGTTAACGAGGTTAACATAATGTATCCTACCCTGTATTCCCAAATTTATATTAGCCTAGGACAACCAAATAATAATGGCTTAATAAATGATTGATAGTTTGTTTGATTGATTGATTGATTGAGCGAACGAACGAACGAACCTATACGACTACCACAATGCTGCTGCTGATGTGGACGTTGGTGACAAAGGCGACGACAATGGCGATGGCAAAATGACGACGATGACAATAATGATGATGGTGTTGCTAACGATAATAATCATATAGCGAACGAAAAAGAATAATAATAAGGTAACACTTGGCTTGTGTTTTCATTCTAAAAGAGAAACCTAAATTCGGGTTACTAACCTGTTTCTCGGAAATGCTCATGATGTTCTGCGATACCACCCATGTGACATTTTCAGTTAAGGGAGGAGTGGTAAGGGATCCCTGGTAAGTCCAGTATGTTGTCATATCTGCATAGTAACAACATGAGAAGGTCATCCCGAAAATGCCAAGATTGCATGACTACGTACAGTGCATGTGTTCAAAACAGAACACGCAAACGAACCTAAGGAATTGGAATCCTTAATAACTAACCTCTGATAAATTCGTTTGGGTCGATGACTGATTTTACTTCAAGGGAAAAGCAACCCTATGATAAAGAACAATGATATAAAATGGTTTTACGCAAAAGAATAAGAAGAAGGTACAACAATCATTTCCAGAAATTAAGAACATCTCAGTATAAACGTCTTGTCATGACTTGTTACGCAAGGAAGTAGCGCGAATCGATGCTAATTAACAGACTGATACAAAGTTCCCATTGAATATCAGTGCGAACCATCGACTGTCGTCAGTTCTTATCACCCTTGAAATGTATACTACATGTACACTGAATTACGCAATCTCTATTCGTCTCTTATCTTTTTTAAACCGGGGGTGTTAACATTTCATAAGCAGAAAACCAACTGATAGAAGAATGCATACAAAAACTCCAAACGTAAGGTAATTATGATTTAAAACGTCTAAACGTTTAGTACACTCGATAAAAAAATACCCTACAATACAGCGAAGACGGTAGAACTTTGGGAAGCAGTCTAATGCCGCAAAGAAAATAGAGCAGGTCTATGAGACCTTGAAGGCTAATGAAACTGAAAATAAACAAAAAACATTCAAACTGACTTTTCCAGTGCAATCAGTCGGAAAATCTACGAACACTCGGCGATGACAATCTGTGATTCTTGTACACTTCTGTGTGTCTGTCCAATGGTTATTGATCGGTAGATGCACATTGATACCATGCAGTTAACAAGTATCAGGCCATTAGCATCGATCAGGAATGAGCCCTTGGCTCGGGAGATGGGGTAACCAGTCCCCACGCTATCAAGCTTGAATAAATTGATTTGATTTTTAATCAATGGTCGATTGATAATTTCAGATCATAGACTGTCAGGTGTACGACTTCAATAAAGATGCACTCCTCCGAGTGGCCTTTGGCCTTTTACATTTGACCTTACCTTGTTTTCATCGCGGGAAAGCAAATCAATGATCGGTCTCAAGGCTTCGCTATCCTCATCTGATACCTTCAAAGTAAATTGTTAAGTGCACATGTTAGCCACTCTCGCCCATGCAGGTTAAACGATACTTTGCAATTGATACAGTCAATCAACCTTGAATATCTTGGGTACACATTATATTTATGGGAGCAAATCTAAGGGACTTTATAATACCTCCCAAACTCCTTTCTGTATATGAAGTCCGTTGAATGATGCAGAGGCGTTATGTGATGTGGGAATTACGTTATTTTGTCCCCATCTTTTCTCGATAACAGATGACACAAAAAATCATATATATTACTGAAATCGTCTCTGCTTCACCTGGAGGCTTGCCCCATATATGAGTAGGGAAGCCTTATTTATCATCACTTTAATTGAAGAAAGCAATATTGCTCTATGATAATCATTTAATACCTGACAAAGGACTCCAATTATGCAAAGTCCGTTTTCGCTGACCATTGCCTGTCCAATATTTTTGTAGAGATCCTTGTTCCAGTGAATAAGCTGGACCTGTTTGTAAATGAAACGGTGATTTTGGGTAAAACTAAACAGGAGATCCAGTGAGCATAAATCGTCATCTGATATGTTGATAAACAGTGAGGAAGATATGTACATATACAGCTATTTCAATTTAATAACGTTGTCGGAAAAACTACGCAATGAGCCCCGTATGTTGATGTGAAAAATTTGTCGATAAATGTTCCAAAACTCATCTTGACTCAACCCCTACAGATATTTATACCATGCCATAGAAAATATAGCCAATAAGAATGCAAGAAAGCCGCTGTATATTCGTCAATATTTCACCGAACCTTCCCATCGATCAGCGCAATTCAACGGTATCACACCCAGCCTTCCCATCGTGCGTTGAGAATGTTTTTAGCGCTTGAAAATTAGTACGAATTTTGCAACCGTTAGACTATAAAAACTCTATTTTACATTAATATTTTATTATTTGTAAGTTGGTCATGAATTGTAATTAAGAAAAATTTTGAAAAAGGTTTAAAAGCCTTGTCAAGAGGGTGGACATTGATTATGCTGCCCTTGCTGGCCACTGTAGTTTCTATGGCATGGTATAAAATAGTTATGCAACTCTTTCTCATGGTATACCGTGGAATATCCCACTCGTCACTTGTATATTCTTGGTATGCACACTCGCCTAAAGGGTCGTGTGTATACCGAGAAAATACAAGTGACGAGTGGGATATTCCACGGTATACCATACACTCGAAAGCATTACATAACTAGTATATAATCACATATGCGATCGTTTTTGAATGTGTTCTTCTATCCTGTGATGCTGTCAACGCGAATCAGCCGAAATCAGTAAAGATTCACAACCACCCATGCCCCCATGTCAACGTTACTGAATTGAAATAGCTATATTTGCATCAAATTAAATTCAGGTGCAGGGTAGAATAACACTAAACGCGGTTACAGCATTTCGTTGTATTTCAACGCAAACCCATATGACTACTCTTCAAGCAGCCCTGGGAAGAATTTATCAAGTGATTTATAAAAGGAAGAACCAACAACAACAAGCTTTAATTTAACGAGCTTTCTAGTACAGTAATGGGAAGTTCTTAAAACATTGTCAATTCTTTTTCAAGTCACCGACCATTTCAATAATTGCAAGCTGCACACATCCAATGAAAAAAGCCTACTCTTTTTACTGCACTGTTAGGGTAATTGCTGACAAATTTGAGCTATCGTATTTCTTTTTCGTATACCAATCAATTGTTGGCTACCTTAAGTGAATCTGAAAACAGATTACACGATCCCTTTAAATTGAACGTGCATTACCTCCAGTGGATATTTCTGGCCATCAACAGAGTGTTCAGAGCCCGTATCGTTGTCACTTCCCCAGCGGAATCGAATGACTGCTAGTTGATACCTGTCTGCGAGTGGGCCACCTGTCACAGCTGTGGAGTGAAAGCCTCAAGATTAAGGCTTTTATCTCATGGCTCTTCATTTTGCACATACAGTCCAAGTACAGTCCTTCTAATTATAGTTGGTCATTAGGCTCTTACAGAGGACATGGAAGCACTGCTACCCCAAGTAAAGTCTTATGCAGCTGGCTTGCAATACAATATACATAAAATGTGCTTAGGCCAATGGTGTCACAAACATTTGCGTTGTGACAATGGCAGCATGATGAAAAGTTCGCATTTAGTTAATTCAAAACTGTTTGTAATTAAGGTAATGCAGTAACTTATTTGTCACATGTCGAGCCTACGCAACCTTTGGGGTTGAAGGAGGACATTCATGACGTAAAGAAAACGCCACTAATCTTCGAGTGTCAAAGTAATAAAGAAGCTATTCTCTGTGAAATCGCGTCAAAATCGGAAGCAATTCTCACTGAAATCGCAGCTAAAATCTTCTTTAGTTTAGTCCTATCCTCACCGGACTCTTTTTCGTCTTCTGCGACCAGGAGTGCATGGATACCCCCCTCCCCCCACTCTACCTTCTAGAGTATTTATGCTATGAAAATCAAATATGGAGGGTAATTACTATAATAAGTTTCAGGCGCTTTCGTTTGGGGTCCGCAATCGTACGGGATTATTTTGCGCGCAAGCTGTGACATGATTTCCAGTTGGCGGCCATTTTGGTTCAATAATCTTGGGTTTCAAAATTAAGACAAAGAAAAAGAAAAAAGCGAGACGAAGACAAGAGCTCTTAACGACAAATTAACAATTACTATAATAAAGTTGATAGCTGAGTTAATCTTTTGTCCCACGATTGAGTCACAAAGATGTGGATCGCGACGTTTCGACCGCTATACTGCTAGTCTTCATCAGGCGATGGTGTCGACTGCCTGCGTGTGAGTATAAGAAGCACCGTGGCTGGTGGTGATTGATGGGTTTCGATCCTCGCTTAGGCTGTTGTTGATTGGAGGATTTCGATCCTTGTCGTTCAGACTAGAAATTGTTCCCTCAGCGGTCCGCTTCGGTGCTGATCGGCTGTTGTGGTGTTTGATCGTCGGCATCCACGCTTCAGGAATTTCAATTCCACTGTCCCTGTTGATGTTGTTAGGGTGAAGTCTTATGTGAATAGCCTCTTTAACCGTACGGGTGTACCAATGTGGGTCTCGGCCAATAAATTTAACTTCGTCCCAGAGCGGATAATGCCCGGTCGCGTTGCTATGTTCTGAAACGGCGGAGGATTGGGTTCGAGCAAGCCGTATGTCTCTATCGTGTTCCTTCATGCATAGATCTTCCCGTCTCTCCAATATCAACATTACCACATTCGCAGGGAATCTTGTAGACTACTCCGTCTTTTTTTACTGGATCGACAATGTCCTTAGGTCGCACTAGGTGTGATCTAAGAGTTAGTAGATTTAACAGTAGATTTAATATACGTTGATACGTTGATCATCAAGGATGCGAACGGATACCTCTCTAACAGTATTTACAGAAAGCCTACACACACTGACCAGTACCTAGCGTATGATTCACACCACCCACAATCTGTAAAACGCGGTATTGTCAAGTGCCTGTACGATCGATCTAAACACCTCATAACAAAACCATCAGTTATCTCTCATGAAAAGAAACACCTCTCATCGGTCCTTGTTTCCAACGGTTATCCGTTTTCGTTTTTAAAAAATCTTACGAAAACCAAGGGACGAACAACCACTAAAGAACCTGAACCCGAAATTAAATCTACTGTGGTTCTGCCGTACGTCAAAGGAACATCGGAGACTCTTCGCCGTTGCCTACAACAACAAGGCATACGGACTGTTTTCAGATCTGACACAACTCTTAGATCACACCTAGTGCGACCTAAGGACATTGTCGATCCAGTAAAAAAAGACGGAGTAGTCTACAAGATTCCCTGCGAATGTGGTAATGTTGATATTGGAGAGACGGGAAGATCTATGCATGAAGGAACACGATAGAGACATACGGCTTCCTCGAACCCAATCCTCCGCCGTTTCA